>VZSG01001645.1:0-36693 GCA_013398315.1 Nothoprocta pentlandii | reverse complement strand
AGGTGCAGCCTCACCAGAGCTGAGGAGAGGGGCAGGATCTCCTCCCTTGACCTGCTGGCAACACTCCTCCTGATGCAGGCCAGGATCCCATTGGCCTTCTTGGCCACGAGGGCACTGCTGGTTCATGGTTAACTTGTTGTCAACCAGGACTCCCAGGACCCTCTCTGCGGAGCTGCTTTCCAGCAGGTCGACCCCTAATCTGTACTGGTGCCTGGGGTTATTCCTCCCCTGCACTTGTCCTTGTTGAACCTCATGAGGTTCCTCTCTGCCCAACTCACCAGCCTGTCCAGGTCCCTCTGAATGGCAGCACAGCCCTCCACTCCACTCAGTCGGCCACTCCACTCAGTTTGGTATCGTCCACAAACTTGCTGAGGGTGCACTCTGTGCCCTCGTCCAAGTCATTGATGAACAGGTTGAACAGTCCAGGGCCCAGTACTGATCCCCGGGGGACACCACTGGCCAGAGGCCACTGACTCCCCGAAAGTCCTTCAGCCTCTTGTTGCAGTCGACAATGTCACAAGTAGCTTCATCACACCTATTTAGAAACTTTGCCGGACTTCAAGATGGCTGCTTTGGAAAAGGACTGAATAACAAATCATATGAAGCGGTAGAAATGCTGAGGTTAGAGAGGCAGAAATATTTTTATTTTGGGTACTCTGTACAATTGAAAAAGAAACAGGCAAACCATCATTTTGGTGACTAAGGCTTTAATGAGCACATAACTCATTCAAGACAATAGAGTACATAAGCAATCTAGAATTAATACTGATTTATTAATTTGGTTTGCAAATAACTTACAAACTGAGGTGGAGGGCTTGAATTCTTCCAAGGTCACTAAAGACTTCCCTTACAAGATAACTTTTTTTTTTAATTACGGACTCAAACTATTTAAAATTTTCGATATATGTATTTAAAATTTTCTATATATGAGGTAAAAAGAAATCTGTCTTCTAATAAGTGTTGTTTGTTGTATCATGACCAAAATAACCAGGATTGTCTCAACTTGAATAAATAAATTAAGACTTGGACTTACCGATATATCATCACTAAAATCTATTTCATCCAAGTCGAGGTATTCAGGGTCTTCCATTATTTGCCTATGGACATTTTGGTAGAATCAGAAAGTAGAAAAGACCTAATTAAGAAAAGAAAATAGGATTATCTACTAAAGAGTAAAAAACACACAGAAATGTTTTAACTGAGTTACTAGAATATTGAAATCTTGCTAAGTGTCCTCCATAGATGTAAAGACTAGCTTCCAGTTTATCACTCTTGCTGTTTATACAACCTCAAACTAAGTCAGTTTCAGACTGACTTAGCCTAGTTAATTTCTTTTGCTAATTTAAATATAATAAATGGAGGGTTCAATGTATGTTTGCCATATTTCAAAAATAGTTTTCTTTTGGTTCTTTTCTTTCAAAATGCAGTGCTTTTGAAAGTGTATTTGTGATTCTTTGTTTAAATAAAGGCTGCCTGCAAACTACAATTCTTGTAATTCATTTTCTCTGTGAGGTTTTCAGGGAGGTAATCTGGCAAAAAGGGCCAGCAGTAAATACGCAGAAGATTTGCTACTATCCTCTGCCTTTGATGGTGAAAAGGAACAGAAATGTTTCTCATTTCCTAGACTGCTAGGCTAGAATTCAGGAGCTGACAAAATAGTCATCAGTAGCTGACTCAGGTCAATTAAAGTATGGTAAAAGGAGAAAATGCTTTATAGAACTTACATCTGCAACAACTTTCTCACTGAAGATAATATTTCCCCTTAGCTGTTAAATTTGCATTCTTCTCCATCAGTTGGTGCTGCTGAGGATGTCAGAAGCCATGGAAGTAGAAATCAGTGACCAACTGCAGGGCTGCATTTCACCTGGAGATGCACAAAATTCATCATGGCAGTCCTGTAACGTGCCTTTCTTCAAATGGTATCTTCTGTCTTCTGAAAATATAAAGACCATTTGAAACATAGAGAGGCCAAAACTCTGAAGAGAAAACTGGTAACCAACACAAACATTTTCTCTATGGAGAACTTTTCTGAAGACAGTCTTCAGTTATGTGTAAAGAAAGGGTAAAAGTCAGTCATTCTGCTCCCTAAAATAAGCTTTTCAGTCTTTTCTTGATGTAGTGAAACGGGACAACACTTCAGAGAACAAATACTATGACCAAATAAGATTCCCCATGACTATACTTGGAGTCTTAATCAGAAGGTACACTTCTTGATACAGTTTAACATAGTAAAACTACACTATATATAATGCAAACCATACGGTGAGGATAGTACTTGATAGCTATGATTATTTTAAGAGCTTTAAAATATCTGAATCCAGCATATCACCAGAAGTATAAACAAATTGAACAGTATTCACAAACAGATCATAAGCAAACTGCTCAAATTCAAGATAAAAATTAGTTGTGATTAAATTTACAACTTCTAGCAATGGATCACAGATGGATGACAACAGATGAACAACTTCCAGCATTAACATCAGAGAAATACAGAATATTTTCTCTCAAATGCTAGCAGAAACTTCTGATATTTAACTAAGCAAAGATGGATGTTAAATATTCTGTAAAATTTTCATCCAGAAAAACGTGTTTCCTCTCTGGCAATTCAGCCTGCACAGATACACACACACATTTATACAGGTAAAAGAAATCCTATCTGCTCATAGAACTCAAAGCTGACAAGAGAAAAACACATAATACTTCACCCATATGTATTCAAGAAAAAGTGTTTTTTATTTTTTCATAACATATTTCTATTAGGAAATCATGAAGAAATCATCCAACTAAAAATTAGTGCGCAGAAATGTGGTAATAGTAGCACTGGTATAATAATGTCTTGTATGTGTTGCATTGCAACGGATACTAAACAATTATTAGATTTCAAAACAAAGCAAAATAAAAGAAATTATCCTTCTCCTTTTCAAATATAAGTTGTCTTTTTCCAAAACATAGCATTTCCTCTGCTATCATTCTCTCAGTTGAAATCTTGTTATTGACAAATATAAAATAAAATTAGGTGAGTGGGGAAAAAATAGCAAAGCAATTCACAGTAAAAAGGTAAAAAAGGCAACAATGCAATAGGTACAGGGAACAAATCAGAATTTTTGCAAAGTCCAAAGTAAACTGATGGTGTGCACTACCCACAGGTGAAATATTTTTTACGGAGTTCTTTTTCAAGCTAGATCAAGCCTCCAATGCAACTCAACAAAGCCTCGCAAGTAGTCATACCAGCAATTCCAAGGGGCTGCTATGGGGCAGTGTGAGGATGAAGATAATGCGATGCAGGACCAGAGGGAATGCTTTAAGCCAGTTGTGCCGCTGACCTTGTATTGTGAAGCCTATGGCCACGGTTTTAGCCATTCTCATGTACTTAAGACAGCAATAAGGCCATACAGATTAGCATCTGCTCTTTGCTGATCAACTTGAGTGAATGAAAACACTGGTACAGCAGGCATAAGGCAAATAAGTACCAGGTTCAGTTTCTTATTCTGTTTGCTCAGTGTCAAGCTGTGGAATAAAGCATAATTGGATTGTAGTGACCTATTTGCAACGAAGATTCAGGGAATCTGGTAGCTTCAGAAAAGAATCTGATCCAATATCTCAGCCAAGAAGGGTCTCAGTGCTGCACAGGAAGGACCAAATACATATAGGTACACAAGGGAAATATTTATTGAGGCTCCCCCCAAAAACAACTAACCACTGGTAATTGAGAATGCATTATTTTAACCATTTAGGGGTACACAGACAATAGGAACAAATCAAATGTCAATTAAATATAATCTTCAGTTGTCACTTTATAAAGACGCTGCTAAATGCCACATAGTATGTTGTTTTCTGTATCCCAAAACTATTACACCAAAATATTTTGGGATTTACTTAAACTTTCAATCAAATATAAAGTAAATCAGATGTAAATACTTTTACAGTAGTTGACAAAAGGCTAGGTTTCCTTAAGCGCGCATATGCAACAGTTAATATTCTAGTTTTAGGCTTTAAATCTCAGAATGCTGCAATGGTAGCTTTTAATTGCAGGATAAAGTTACATTTTACAATTATAGGCCTGAGAGTAAAAAAAAAAAAAAAAAAAAAACTTTTCTTTTAACATAACTCACCAAAAACTAATCTATTTGGTCCTCTAACCCTAATTTGCTATGCAGTGTTAGGAAAGCACCCTAATATATTCAGTTCCACTACTATACTTAGGAAATAGTGAAGATGAACTATTGATGTAAGCAAGAAAATTTGGGCAGTGGGTCCTAACAAAGCTAGTCGTGGCAAAGACCACATCTCTTCAGCTGTCATATACAGTCTAACTGCTTCTTAGGCTCCCAGGTGTTCATTTATGTGCTGTCTCATACTAAAAACTGTATATTCTTTGGGTCATGGATCATATATTCACTCATATAGACACATGCATACAAGAGCAGTCCCCAGGGAGCACAAGTGACCAGGACCATAGCGATCAGAGCATGCACCACAATCAGGGTGTGCGGCAGCAGGGGCAGCAGTTAGCACAGACAGGGAGCAGTCCTCCTCTGGGCTCAGGAGGAGAACTCTCCCCTTGGTCATTGCCCTCTCAGAAGAATTGGCCGCAGCCATTTTCCATTCAGCAGAAAGCCAACACCAGAAAGACTGTGGCAACAGAGACTGAGCTGCCACACATACATGCAGTGATCCAGGTCTCCAGCTGCAGAAGTCTGAGTCTCTCAGTGTTTAAAGCGGGGGGGAGGAATAGGGTAGCAGAGACAACACCTGCATTAGGTGAGAACAGATGGATGAGCTGCTCAGCCTGGTGTTAGAACTGATGCAGGAGGTAGAAAGGCTAAGGAGCATTAGAGAGAGTGAGAGAGTGGTGGAGCCACACCTTGCAATCCTCTCAAGAAGTGCACTGGGGAAACGCTCCAAAACCACCTAAGGATTAGGGCAGAGGGGGCAGACCTAAAGAGACAAGGAGGAATGGAAAAAGGTCCCTGCTCAGGGTGGCAGGTGAAACTCCTCCCAGCCCACCTCGCCTTCTCAGGTGACCTTATGCAATAGGTATGAGGCCCTGGAACTAGGAAAGGCAAATGACAAAGGTCCATCCAGGGGGTTGTCTAAGGCAAGAGTCAAGCCCATGCCTTAAGACTGCCTCTGCTAAGAAGAAAAGAAGGGTAATTGTTGTGGGCAACTACCTTCTCAGGGGAACAGAGGGCCCAGTATGCTGACTGCACCCTTCCCTCAGGGAGGTCTGTTGCCTCCCCGGGGGGCCCATGTAAGGGAGATTGCAAAAAGGCTCACAGGTTTTGTACAGCCCTATGAGTATTACCCACTAGTGCTCTTCCAGGTTGGTAGCAATGAAATTGCCAAGAGAAATTTGAAGTCCATCAAAAAGGACTTCAGGGCATTGGGGAGATTGGTTGAGGGAGTGGGAGTGCAGATGGTGTTCTCCTCCTTCCCCTCAGTGTCAGGGAAGGACACTGAGAGGAACAGGAAAAGCCACCTGCTCAACACATGGCTAAGAGGCTAGTGTCAGCAGTCGAGTTTTGGGGTTTTTTTTTTGACCATGGGACAGTCTTTACAGCGCCAGGCCTCCTGGCAAGAGATGCAGTTCACCTGTCTTGCAGGGGCCCTAGGAGTTGGCAGGGCTCATTGAGAGGGCTTTAAACTAGGTATGAATGGGAAAGGAGAGAAAACTGGGATGGCTACGGATGAGCCTAGGTGCAGCATGCCAGGATTGGGGGAGAGCTCAGTAGCCCGGTTGAAGTGCATCTACACCAAGGCATGCAGCATGGACAACAAACAGGAGGAGCTAGAGGCCATGGTGCATCAGGAAAACTATGACATAGTCACCATCACTGAAACATGGTGAGACCACTGTCATGACTGGAGTGCTGCAGTGGGTGGCTACAGGCCCTTCAGAAGGGACAGGCAAGGAAGGAAAGGAGGTGGGGTAGCAATGTATGTTAGGGAGTCCTTCGGTTGCCTGGAGCTCCAAGGGGGTGATGGAAAAGTCAAGTGCTTATGGGTCAGGGTCAGGGGGAAGGCCAACAAGGCTGATATCCTGGTGGGAGTCTGCTATAGACCAGCCAACCAGGATGAAGAGACAGATGAGGCATTCTACAGGCAGCTGGCAGAGGTCTCACGATTGGCAGCCCTTGTTCTCATGGGGGACTTCAACCTACCAGATGTTTGTTGGAAATACAATGAGGTAGAGAGAAAACAGTCTAGGAGGTTGGTGGAGTACGTGCAAGATAACTTCCCATCAGAGATGGTAGGTGAGCCTACCAGGGGAGGAATCCCGCTGGACTTGCTCTTTGTGAATAGAGAAGGACTAGTGGGAGATGTGGTGGTCAGAGGCCGCCTTGGCATAGTGACCACGGAATAACAGAGTTTACCATTCTCAGTGAAGTCAGAAGGGGCATCAGGAAAACCGCTACCTTGGACTTCTGGAGGGCAGAGTTTGGACTGTTTAGGACACTGGTTGGAAGAATCTCTTGGAAGACAGTCCTGAAGAGCAAAAGGGTCCAAGAAGGCTGGACTTTTCTCAAGAAGGAAAACTTAAAGGAACAGGAGCAGACCATCCCCATGTGCTGAAAGACAAACTGGAGGGGAAGATGACCAGCCTGGCTGAATAGGGAACTATTACTGAGGCTCCGTGAAAAAAAGAGTTTACCCCCTTTGGAAGAAGGGGCAGGCAACTCGGAAAGAGTACAAGGAAGTCAATAGGGTATGTAAAGAGGAAATTAGAAGGGTGAAAGCTCATCTAGAACTCAATCTCTAGCCACCGCTGTAAAAGACAACAAAAAATGTTTCTACAAATTTTTGTTTCTACATTTACAAGAAGAGGAGGGCCAAGAAGAATATCCATCCTTTATTGGATATAGCAGGGAACATCCTCACCAAGGATGAGGTACTCAGTGCCTTCTTTGCCTCAGCCTTTAGCACCCACATCAGTTATTCTCAAAGTACTTGGCCCACACGAGTAGTGTTCCCCAGGGGCCAATGTTTGGACCAGTCCCCTTTAATAGCTTTATCAATGATCTGGATGAGGAGATTGAGCGCACCCGCAGCAAATTTGCAGACAACACCAAGCTGGGAGGAAGAGTTGATCTGCTTGAGGATAGGAAGGCTCTGCAGAGGGATCAGGACAGGCTGGATCAATGGGATGAGTCTAATCATGAGGTTCAACAAGGTCAAGTGCTGGGTCCTGCACTTCGGTCACAACCACCCCATGCAGCGCTACAGGCTTGGGGCAGAGTAGCTGGAGAGCTGCGTGGCAGAAAAGGATCTGGGAGTGCTGGTCGACAGCCGGCTGAACATGAGGCAGCAGCGTGTCCAGGTGGCCAAGGTGGTCAATGTAATAAACATGTTTGTTCACTAAGGCTACCGAAAGATTTTTTTAAGTAACCACATCCTGTTAATGATCCACGAGATGTTAACCAACCATGAATAAGCTTTGCTTGCATAGGAACAAGCTTGCGAAACCAAGAGATTATGTGCCTAGATAGGGACCAAGAGATAGCCAACTATTTTGCATATAATGGGGTGAAACAGAGGGCACTGAGGAAGACTATCTGCCTTCCTCCAAAACGACCATCAGAAGGCAGATAACGACCACCTAGCAACAGCCGGCGCAAGCACATTCCGACTGAGCAACATCAACAACACACAGCGCAGACTCAACGGAACCTTCAAAAAAAACCACCAAAGGCGGGACTTGGACTCAATATAAATACTGAGACTTTGGGGACTCGAGCGGGGCCTGAGAATGATTACCTCCAGGCCACCCCAGCGCTGTCACCCTTTGTATCCAGCTTACTTTAATAAAATGTAGATGAGAAATTGGCTCGCCTCATCTATGACAGTCAACAGCATCCTGGCTTGTATCAGGAACAGTGTAGCTAGCAGGACTGGCAAAATGATTGTACCCCTGTACTTGGTGCTGGTGAGACCACACTTCAAATACTGTGTTCAGTTTTGGGCCCCTCACTAACAAGAAAGACATGGAGGTGCTGGAGCTTGTCCAAAGGAGGGCAACGAAGCTGGTGCAGGGGCTGGAGCACAGGCCTTATGAGGAGCAGCTGAGGGAGCTGGGATTATTTAGTCTGGAGAAGAGGAGGCTCAGGGGAGAACTTATCGCTCTCTACCACTACCTGAAAAGAGGTTGTGGTGAAGCAGGAATTGGTCTCTTCTACAGAATAACTACCAAGTATAGGACAAGGGGAAACGACCTCAAGTTGCAGCAGGGGAAGTTCAGGTTAGACATTAGGAAAAATTTCTACATGGTCAAGCATTGGAATAGAAGCTCCACATCCCTTTATACTGTGTGCAGTTCTGGGCTCCCCAGGACAAGAGGGATGTGGAGCTTCTAGAGAGGTTCCAGTGGAGGGCAACCAAGATGATTAAGGGAATGGAACATCTCTCGTATGAGAAGAGACTGAGTGAGTTGGGCCTGTTTTCTCTGGAGAAGAGAAGGCTGAGAGGGGATATGATTAGCATGTATAAGTACCTGAAGGGGGAATGTAGGGAGGAAGGGGGCAAACTCTTCTCAGTGGTGGCCAGTGACAGGACAAGGGGTAATGGCCATAAGCTGAAACACAGGAAGTTCCATCTCCAGGTGAGGAAGAACTTCACTGTGAGGGTGACAGAGCAGTGGAACAGGCTGCCCAGGGAGGTTGTGGAGTCTCCTTCTCTGGAGGTCTTCCAAACCCGCCTGGATGCCGCCCTGTGCCACATGCTCTAGGTGTCCCTGCTGAAGCAGGGGGGCTGGACTAGATGATCTCTAGAGGTCCCTTCCAACTTTAACCATTCAGTGATTCTGTGAATAGGCTGCCCGGGGAAATGGTGGAGTCGCTGTCCCTGGCAGTGTTCAGGAAACATGTAGATGAGGTACTTAAGGACATGGTTTAGCAGGCATGGTGTTGAAGGGCTTACAGTTTAACTTGATGATCCTGAAGGTTTTTTCCCAACCATAATGATTCTATGATTGTCTGGCTTTTCACATAGTCTGTATCCTTATCTATGAACAGAGCTCCATGTTACAAGATTAATCCAATTTAAGAAAAAAAAATATGCCAATATGCTGCAATAGTCTTTGGAAAAAGGTCATACTGGAAGCTTTGCAGAAGATCCACGCAATTGAAAAAAATTCTTCTTCACCAAATACAGATGGTAGCTCTAGGGTCAGCACCCAAAGCACAGAAGGCTTGCAGCTCCATCCTTAAGTCACAAGCACGAACAATATTTTTCCTACTATAAATATAGGTGCTCTTACAAAGCCCTAGCTTCTCATTCACATTTACATTCTCTGTTAAGAGCAATGGGGAAATTACTTGGGCTTAATACATATTCAAAAAATTAACTTGAGACTGTGAAGTGAGATCCTGCAGCTCAAACTGAGGTTTGCTGGCTAGTGAAGCATTCACTTTTATATTTAGGCATTCAAATAAAATGACAACCTGACATACTGTGACACTATTTTGACACTAATAAGTCATGAGCTTTTGTGATACTCTAACACAGTCTGCAGTACACTGTTCAATGAATTTGGTTACCTTCTAGGGCTCCCAGAGTCTTTCTTCTAATTATGTGTAATAACAGTTTCTATCACTTGTTCCACTCAATGTCTGGATTTTCTCTCACTTACTCAGCACTTGTTTTGTACTAGTTTGTCCTATTTCCTCTCTTCCTTTTATGTAAGCAAAGAAAAACATATCATGCAAAGGAAATTATCTGAGTCAACTAAAAAAAAAAACAAGGGAAAGGGAAGATATATTTTAAAGAGCAAAGATTAATCTGAAATAATATTTTATTGATTTATTGGAGGAAAAAAAAATGAAGTTAACAGTGAGACCAAAAAATGATGTGATTTATTTCAGTGAAGGAGTGAATTCTGTGACTGGGATTACCTTATCACTTTAATTCAGAAGTTTCCCCAAGTTCAAAAGTTTGCAGCAGTAATTTATAATAGTATGGTACTCCTGAAGCAAGTCAAAGTCAAAACAATGCTTTTAATCAGCATGCAAGTACTACACAAGTTAAGCTGATGGGACAGAATTTGGGAATGCAGCAAAGCAAAACGTTGTTCCAACAACCAAAAGATGCTATTTTAAAAAATTAATTGGAAAAAACAAACAAACAAACAAACCAACCACAAACACTCTGCATTATGGGCATACAGAAACAAACCATCCACAGCCCTGGAAAGACACAAAGACTGAGCCCAATTGTGTTCCTAATGAAGTCAATGCACATTCAACATTGGTTTTCAATGAGAACAAATTGTTTCTGTCTGAACAGAGACAGCCATCTACCTGGACCTCAAGATTGCGTATTTATCTAGCCTTGACCATAAAAACAACTTAGGTTCAGACACAAGACACTATGGTTCACCTGCTTTATCTTCTACACTCATGAACTGCACAGAAAATTCACCACAACTTAAGTTAACATTAAGTATTTTTAACAATTACAATGATTGATGATACACAGCCTATAAGTAATCTGCATGTCAGGAGGCATAGAGCAAGGATAAGCGTGCTCATTAAAAGTCATATCCTCATGCTTTTTTTTCCTCTTTTAAGCACCCTGAATAGTATTCCACATAATTTACTTATTCGAAAAGCAAAGCATAACTCAGATGACATCTGAGCAGAACTAAAGTACATGAAAGCTTTACCATTAATCTCTGTGTGGCTAAGACTTTACCCACCTTAAAGCAAGGCGTACCTGGCTGTTAAGAGGTGCTTCCCTACAGTCTCCTCTACCTACTTTTCTAAATATTAGTCTATTTAGTGCTCTCATGAACAATTGTTACCTGTAATATTAAAGCAGCCCAAATTCATTTCTTCACTTCCCAAAGAAAACAACCTAACAAAAAGAAATCCATGTTCAAGGCTACTGAGCGATATGCCTAGCTGAAAAGTTGTTTGCACTGTAACACAGTTATGAAGATATATGATAAGCTCACTGAGAATAGCTCTGAATTTCTCCTAATAAGTGCCATCCTTTTTACCCCACAGTTCTGTAGTTCCTTTGAGATTCAAGCATAGAGAAAAGTGTACTCAAAACATTAAGTCAGAACGCATGCACTTGAGCATTTTGGAAGGGGGCCTAGAAAAATAAACTTGTTTGTTTTAATCAGCCTTGAAAGAGAAATCTTTGGAGTTGGAAATTAGTATTTCTTATCTTAAAACTGTAACAGCATATCCGATTTAAGGACTGCACAGATGCACTGTCACCATATTCTCAATGAAACTATCAAAATATGTAAGAGGTCAGCGATCTGTTTAAAGGCCAACCTTTGATTTGCTGTTTTCAGTAATTTATTTTTGTATTCCCTTTGAACTACTACAAGGCTATTCACTGATGGTATGAAATACCCTACATTCCTACAGTATTATGCTTACTTCATTGAAAAAGTTGCCTTACAGAATAGAGTACAGACAGGATGATTTTCATGTCAACTGCAGAAGCAGAAAATGTCTATAAATTTTTCCAGTTAGCTAATTCTTTCTGTAATTTTTAAGACGTCTGTCCTAGTCAGACTCTGCATGTGTAAAGGGGAACGTAGAACTGCTGCCTTTGACACAATCCCAAGCTAAACAATAAGGAAGTATGATTTATTTCAGCTTCTAACAATATTAACTTTTGCATGAGATCTGGAACATGGCCTGTCAATGCCACTCACCCATCTGCCAGCCAGGCCAGTGGAAACAGCAGTGCTTTCATGGAGATATTAAGCACAGCGATACAGTTCCTGCCAATCACACCGCAGCACCATCCTTTCCTCTCCTCTGGGACATGTCATTCTACTACCTGCACACAGGGGTCACAGAGTAACTTTAAGCAGTAATTTCTATATGCTCATTCCTTACAGAATCATTTTCCACCTAAAAAGTCGACTTCCCTCTGAGGGAAGATAAAATGAAACAATGCACTGTCCATTTGTCCCAATTTTCTGTTAAAGCACACCAAACTAGCTAAAAGCAGAAAATAACCTGTAGTTTTACTTCTACATGCTACATACTAAGCTGATGACTCCTACTTCCTCCTAAAGACTCATCCTATTTGAACAGAGTGGCTGTTTGCTTCAATTAAGAAAGGCCCTTTAAATGGTAATGAGCTTCTACTTCTTCCTTTAAACCATTTAAAAATTATATATTTAACATAATTATGTTCATGATTATATAGCTATTGATATTATATATATTAATATATAACAATTATTATATATTTAATGTAATCTTAAATGATGTCCTAATCCAAATCCCCTGCACAAAGCCGTTTCAAAGTAGTAAATAAGTTAAATATTTTAAAGGTATAAACCTCAAAGAAGAGTCATTTATTATAATGAAAGATGATGACCTGTTAGCATTCTTCCTTAATAACAAAAAAGTACATTAGGAAAACATCTTATGGGTGACATTCATTAAGACTATGAAATAAACTACCCAAGAAATAATGGAAAACTCACTGTTCGATACATTTTAAATAAGAGCAGGAAACATACCTGAAAATATTATGCAGTGTACAGACTAGTGCTGATGGGTGTTTGTTAACCATTTCTGCTTTCTCTAAGATATTAATTTTTAGTATTTTGCTAACTTATAAATTTATGTAAAACTGAAATTAAAAAAGTTAACATTTCAAACAGTTACTGGATATCATAATGTTAGCAATGTAGACTATCCAACATTGACAACTAAACTCTAGGCAGAGATGATCATTGCTTTTTCATTTTGTATACATTTTTATAGACTGGCATAATTTCAGTGCTTTTTGATTTTAGTACCATTCTTTAAAAATTACAGCATTTTTTAACAGAAAAGAACAAAAAGAGACAATATTGCTTAAAGTTTTTAGATTTTGTAGAAACAAAAATATATATTGCTTGCATAACCATTAAATAAGCAAGCTGCAATCATGTCATACTTATTATGACCAAGATATCCTGTTTGTTTTACCTGTTCAAAAAGAAAAAGACAAAAAAAACCCTACTATTCATGAAAACAACTTTTTACAGCATTTCAAAAGGAAGCTGATCCTTGTAAACACAAGTTCACAGTTCTTATCCTGACTACATCCCAGGACACTCAGAAAACATTTCTCACAAACTCTCTCCTATAAAATCTAGAATATATGCATGACAATACGCGTTTCTCATCTTTTTAAAGAATTTGCAAGATTAATAAAGAGAACATGGCTCTCATTTTTCCCCGAAATGTCTGCATTTTCCTACAGCTATTCAGTAATATTTTTCTCCCCTCTGCACAACTTCTCCACTTTTATAAGTCTGTGAAAGAGCCCCAGAAAGCTCATGTCCAGACTCCTCCACTGACAGTACCTTAATGTAGACTCCTAATGTAGTATATCCACCACACAATCCATTGATAAATGTATTTCATTCCATTTGAGTCATTAAGCTCCAACCATACCTTCCAGGACAATTATCTGAGAATCAATAAAGTTGTTATTTTTTATGTAGTTGTTAAGAGGTTTTGAAATTGACCTTTTTATAAAAGTGTAAAAGAGCACAAACAGATCAGTACCACTCCTTTACTAATTGTCATTAAATTAAATATCTCATATTTTGTCACATATAAAAGTTACAAATTTATAAACAGGGAACATTCATTGCAAAAAAAAAAAAAATCTGCCACTTGAATAATGTAGATCACTTTTTGCAATCTAAAATGGACAGCATGAGTCCCTCAGTTCCTAGATATTTTTTCTTCTCCATTTCTTTTCTGAATTTTCATCCGCTAGCATCAAACAAGAATACTGAGTTTAAAAAAATAAAATGAGATCATACGAGACATGGGAACTTTCTGAAAGCAACCAAGAGAAAAATAAATATGTAAGAACTATTATGAGCATTTATTCTAAATATGTGGTCCTTGAACATACCAGATCAGTATCATATACTGCAATTATCTATTCATACTAAAAACAGAACGAGCAACAGTCGGAAATCTACTACCACTACTGCATAAGTTGTCTCTGAAAGAATGCATCAAATCCTCTCCTGCTTTTTTTCCAAAACTATACTCCACACAAACAGACACACTTCATAGTCTTCCACTCACTGAAGCAAAATAAGCCAGAATTTGCCCTACACCTCTTCTACTCTGTAAATCTTGTACCTGGTAATCTGGGCATAGTGAGATATCTTTGATCTCAAGAATTCCTCAGAATTTTTCTGAGTCAGAATTCCTATATGTAAGGAAGATCACAGAGAAGTCAGTACTGAGATTATATTAACAGTATGAGTTCCATGCAAATCTTGTAAAGAGGTGAGGAAGGAAATACAGCACTTTCCCGCTGGCACAGATCCTCAGTCAATCCAGTCCAATAAAGGGATAGTGGAGAAAAAAAGAGTTGAAAAGTCTATGTGAAATCCATGAAAAAATACACAGAGTGGGTAAGCACTGGTATATTTGCCTTGGATTAAAGGAGTTTAGAGCAATCTGAAAACAATGTAACCTAACATTTTCCTTTGTTACTAACCTATTATTCAGTATTTAGATGAAATGGAGAAAACAAATGGGATTCCAGGGCTACTTACTAAACCTGTGAACAATGAATAATAATGACCCCATAATTCCTGTAAGATAACTAAAATTAATTCCACAAAGAGCAGCTGTCTGGTTTAAATCAGTTCAAACAACCTTGTGATAGATACGGTTGTCTATATATTCATATATATATATTTAAATATAAAGTTAAAACTTATTTTCTCTATACTTCTGACTTGTCTCAGTGAACTAAATATTTTTGGAGACAAATTCCTCAAAGATTATTATTTTTAGGCTATTAGAATCTCAATTTATGCAGTCCTACTAGTAACTTGCACTTAACTTTTAGCTCAACTCTAAAATAATTCTTGGATAGTTCTACTTCCATATTCTTTATAAAAAAAAATACAACCTCTAAATAAACAGGAGAAGGTGTGTATGAAAGAGAGGGCTGGACCAGTTTGCGGTAAAACATCTGAGTTGTTACACTATATGTAATCATTTAAATTCTCAATGTAATATAAATACACAACTGCAGATGTACCATGCATACTAAGGATTTATGATAAAATTTAACTTGATCAAAAGCATCATATAACAACAATAACTTTAGGAATGTGTTTGATTTTTAATGGTCCATGATATGCATCATTTTGACTGCATCAAAATAAACTATGAAAAAACAGAAGATGGGAACCTTATACAGTGTTGATTATGCAGCTGATATTTCAACTGATATTTCAATGATGTCTGAGCAGGGATGTAAAGTGATACCTTCCTGTTCAACAGTATTTATGTTTATTCAGTGATAAGTAGAGTGAAAAAAACATTTTAGTATGATTTTCAGTTCACCAAAATGGGTAAGTGATAAATAGAATGGAAAACAAACAAAAAGAAACAGATTTTAGTACTATTTTCAGTTTGCCAAAACTATTATCAGTGTTAAAAACTCCCCTTTTGATTCAAGAATTTTAAACAAAGCTCTGACGTAAGTTTCATTGCCAGACTCCCTGGTGCTACTACTGTCTTCCAACAATGTCTGTAGTTACAGATGAATGCAGATGTAATTAAAATCATCACTGGAAAATGTCTGACTGCAGAGGGAATCATGAAACAATTGAGCCATTGACAGTAAGTTGTCAATGTCTGAGGGTCTTTTGGAAGAGCTCACAAACAATGCTCCATCCTTGATCTTGGCTTGCATTTTAATTTAAGGATGATCTCTGTGTTTTAAATAAACACTTCTTGAGTTTTAGTTGAGATGAGTTGAGTTTAGTAGAGTTTTAGCTGAGCCACCACTCTGACTAAGCACTCTTCATGAAGACCAATCAGTAAAAAATGGTTTAGTGGCTATTCTTGCCTTCCTTCTCCAGTTCACCTTGCTCTTGGAGCAACTGAGCAAATCCATTGCTCAATCTCCTTCTGTAGAATCTACATCCCACAAGTACATGGCATATTGACAGGCAGAGAAAGCAAGTGAGGAAGAGAGAGCGAGAGAACACAAGAGTGAGAGTGTGAGCAAGAGCGAGAGTACACAAAGAAAGAGAGCAAGGGGAGAGAACAACAACAAAAAATAATCGTGAATCTTTTCCCTTTCCACTCTTCTCTGCCTCTCGACTTGCAGCAGGTAGCACTATGTGAGCAATCACTGCCTGCCACTGTGCAGGTAGTAATATTCGGAGTGTACATGTTAAGGAAAGCTTCACTTCCCTTTATTCCCCAGAGTAGTGGCATAGGGCTGTGATGACAGCCTTTAATGATTCTGGCAGAATCTCTCAGTTTCAATTTATTTACAAATCTTGGTAATTTACAACTATGAAAGGAAATATAGAAATAAAAGTTGCCAAAATACAGCACAGTTCTTAAAGCATTCTATCTTCCCATGAATTTCAGGTCTCAGGTTTATGTTATAAGTCTTGAATTCAACAACACTAACAAAGTGCAATTAAAGCATCAGATGAAAGCACAATAAACTTTTCATAGCTCAACAAAAATGTGTCCTTCTCACCAATTCATTTTGGTCCATCAGGAAGAGAAAAACAGAAGAGGATTAATCTGATTTACAGAGAGAAAAACAACACTGAATGCACTTTTTTGTCAGTTGAGGGGGGAGTAAGGGAAGGGGAAGAAAGGTCCCCAGCTGGTTCTCATCTATATGCCATGATTCTTCATTTAGTTTACACTATTAAACTCAAAAAGTCTGCTTTAATCTTAACTATTACAGTATGCCTTAGAGTAGATTCTAACATGTAGCATCCTTGATAGAGTTTCAGACTCTGGCAAAACATCATCCCTCAAACTAGTCGTGGCCATATGGGTAGTAAATGCATCCAACATTTTTTCATTGGCGCCTACATTATTACGTCTTGTCACCAATGGTTTCTCGGGTTTTCAAGTAAATTGTTGCATATACTGTGGTTTGGAGCTGCTGAGATGAAGCCCTACATTTATTTGCGTAAAGCCAAATCCTTTTTTGGAACTTTTTTTCCTTCTAATGAAGGAAAGTAACATCTGTTGAAAAAAAAAAAAGTCATATTTGCAGAAAGCTGCACGAAAAATGAAAGAAAACAAAACAACAGAACACTGCCAAGAAGCAATTGTTGCAAAGTTGAACATGGTTAAAAGCAGCTTAGAAAATGACAGGTGGGCAAAGTGGGCATCATACCTGATCTGTCTTCATTTTGTGAATCACACCGTCTACATAATTCTGGGATGGTCTTGAGGGAAGTAACAGAATACTGAAAGGCAAAAATGTATATAAAGTAATCCATGGAATGCACAGATACAAAAGTGAGAATAACTCTAGGCTATACAGTAGACAGGGTCTCACTTCACCCACATGGGCATCTATTGCAGCATTTATTTTGCACAATATTTTATGATAAACAGACTTAAAATTCAGGCCTTCACAAAGCAGTATATAAAAGTAATGTAGAATATTTTCACTGATTTCAGTGAAACTGAAACTGATTTCAGTGTGTGATCCATGTAGATACACATATCAGGCCACAGGGTCCTTTCTCTAACTTAGATTTTATTAAAGTAAACATATTACTACTTTGATGTGACTGATTGATACATTATTTTCTGAATTCAACCTTAAAAAGGAAAAGAACAAGGATAGCATGTTTATGCATACTAAACAGCATTTTTTCCTCTTATAACTTGTGAAATAACCTGAATAAGGCACACAAATTCTGACATATAGAAATTAAGTTACTTAACACCAAATCTTCCTTAATCTAATGCTTCAGTCTTACAGAAATCATCACTTAAATGAAAATTATTGTGTGTGTGAAAAAAATCAAAGGCATTGCCTGTATAAAAGCATGTATAAAACAGTATTTTGGAAATGAAAACAGAAAAAAAATAAGCATTTAGGATTAACACAACTGAAAAAAAATAAAGAATATATAAGCACCATATGGTTTCAAAGAAACCATTTTTAGTTGGTGTGCAATTGAACAGTGAAGCAAATGAACTATACATAAAAACATCACCTTTCACACAAAAAAAAGAAATGGTTGTACATTGTCCTGGATTTTTGTTGGCAGTTCATCATTGGAAGTTTAATTTGCTTCTAACACACAGTTGGCAATCTACTTCAAAATAACGTAAATATAACGTAAATATTATATATTGTAATAATATGTATAACAAATATTACATAATGTAATATAATGTAAAGCTCATCTAACCAATTGCAGAAGTAATTTACTTCTGACTCAAGTGAGCTTAAGAAAGAGTGTTACTCAATGGATCACAGTCATTTTATTCAACCTCAAATACTTCCAATGCTTTTTTTTGTCTCTGACAGCCTGATTCAGAGAGGTATTGAGAAAACTCAGCTATGAAGGTAATAATCTCTCATAAACATTCACAGTATCTAGCATTGAATTTATTAATTAAAATACAAGGCAGCACTCCACAGAACTACTCAGTATCTCCTATCCCCATTAAACAAAGGGCTCGATATAAGGCTGTCACAACTGTTTTAAGATCTGACAGTCTAAGGCAACAAATGGCAGAAGAAGGGAGACAGGGAGAAAGATGCTACTAAACACAAATTAACACAAGTTCAACACACACATGCACAAACTTTTCTTTGCTTCACTGTAGTTATTGTTTAATAAAGATTGAGCTGTTAAGCTGTACATTTAGCTGCTTCATCATGATTCAGAAGGCATTGCTGAACTGAATTCTTACAAGACTCCAAGGAACATGTCTTCAATGAATATGGTAGCTTCATAAAACCAGCTGGTGCAGTTTAAGCTATTACACAGTCTGTAATTCATTTAGAATTAGGCCTTTTGTACTCCATCACTGTGTGTTTTGTCAGGCACCCTCAAAAGCAGAGACCCATTTTTCTTACTGTCTTTTTTCTATACTTTCCTGGAAAACAAATTTTCTTTCTGTTTCAACACTGCACTAAAATGTATTCAATTACCAATCCCACTACCAACAAAAAGCTATTAAATAAGTTATAAATTTGATTATGCATTTTAATCATATTAATTTGATTTCATTGACAGATTTCCTCCTACTCACCTCTGTCCTCAAAAAGACTTTTGTACATTTACATTTCTTCCATCTGTATTTTGCAGTCAAGACAGAGAACTGGTTGTCAATAGAGACACTACAAAGATGCCAGGAAGCAAATGAAATTACTCTCTAAAATGGACCTTTCCCCACCGTAAGCACAATCCATTGGCAACTCTTCCCTCTGAAATTACTTTCTTTCATACCCTAGTTCCATTTCTGAACTATCAGTGATGATTGTTAGCTTTTCTTCAAGTCAAAATTTCAAGTTTGCTAGGGATGTCACAAAAGTGACCGCAAAAGAAGTAGAAATTACAATCTTTCCCTGCTACACCTTTTCAGTCTCATGGCCATTAGAATAGCATTTTAATTATTTTCTACTTTTCAGTCAATAATCTTAAATGATTCTTACATACGAAATTAAGTCTCATTGCTCCAAAGCGATGTTTATTTTATTTAGTCCCATTAGAAAAAGAGTAGTCAGCAAAGAATTGAGGGTCATACACCAAGGCATAAGTGACAGTACAAGAAATAAGCACATCAGATTGGTTTCTGCTATTTTATAAAAATATTTTGTGGTTGACAGCGGAATTCAGTAACAGAAAAAAAAAAGAGGTTAACACTTGTAATTAATAGCATTTTGATTGTTGTTGGGGGGTTATTTGTTTTGGTTTCTGTTGATGGTAGTGACATAGTAAATTTCAGTAAATCCCTTGAAAACTTTGTAAGGTGAAGAACAGCAATAAGAGCAAACAAGAGACAAGGGATTATAACAAGTATTTGTTGCAAATGCAGATACTCCAGTTTTTCTTCGACAGACACTATCATTTCAGGGGAGAATTGAACTTTTCAAACAAAACATTGCTAGTCATGTAAACCGGACTACAGATTTTGAGTAAATAAAAATATCAACCTTTTACATTCTGGTTCTCAGATTTTAACACACTGAACACATTCAATACAATGTAACACATGATAAAAAAAAAAAAAATCAATAGCAAGGCTATTCAATGCAGCGCTGCTTGAGTACAAGGTGCACTTGTATCCAAGAAATACCAGAAACTTTAAAGCTAGGTGCAGTTCAGCACTGCCATCACAGAGCCAGCCTGTCATTTGCACAAAGCTATTTGAATAATCAGATCTATGAACTCAGCCCCAAATAGTTTACAAATATCTTGCACTAGAAGCCGTTAAAGGTCATTTGGTATTACTTCTGTAAACTAATAAATATAATCATTTGCATAATATGCCACTGCAATAAAGATCCTGCACTTTAACAAAAGGATTAGGAAACAGAATCACAGAATGGTTGAGGTTGGACAAACAGACACACTTCATAGTCTTCCACTCACTGAAGCAATACTAACTTTTACTATTTGTGTAAGTTTATATTCTCTGTTTAAAAGGCAATAAAGATAAGGAAATACCAAGAAGAGGGATTCACTCATATTTTGTAAACTATGTAACTGACTATACTAGCACAAAGTGGATGTAGAACTCTTTCATTCTAACTTACTGGTATTTTATTCTCATTTACAGTTTGCACAGGTGGAAATAGCTCCAGAAGACTCACAAACTACAAAAGAGGGAGAAGAAAAATCAGACCTTTAATGAATATACAGAAATTTATATCTGATGCCCTCAATGTTAAGACACCACAGACAAGATTAGCTTTTATACCAGTGTGCTTTCCTTCACCACATGCAAAAATATTGCAATAGTATTTTGAACTCTTTGGATGCTTGTTGGTCACAATGACTTGCTACTACACTTCAAAACAAAACCACAAATGTCCTACTGCTAAATTTTAAATCTAACTCTTGAGTTTGACTCCACACTATAAATTATTAAAACAAACAGTCAGAAAAACTTTTCATTTCCACTTCTGTTACTTTCCATCCAGGACTGTATTCTCCAGACAACTACTCAGACTTCTTTGTTCCGTTATATCTAACTCCCTTAAAACCCAAGATTTTAAATGCTCTGCCTAAAGGACTCCAGCTACTTCAGAGGGCATCACTGTCAATTAAGGAGACATGGAAAGGAAATGAAGGAGCCAACTTCTGGAAAATCACCAGAATAGAGGGACAAGAGTGACAACAGTAGGAAAAATTGAAAAAGGAAAACAGGAAATGTTTGCAGCTAAGAGGAACAGTCAAGTGCCTCTTTTTCAAGCGGTTTCAGAGGAGAAAATGAAGTATTAGTTTCAAAGTCTTGAAAGCAGCTGATAAATATATATATTAATAAGGATGAACCTATCAAAACTGTAAAAGAAGCTTTCTATTTTCTTTTTCTATGTTCTATCTAACTGAATAACCAATAAGTGACGCTCATAAAGGTATCACAGTAAACAGAGAGCGAAAACTAGGTAGTTCTAGAATAGAGACATAGCTTAGTGAAAATAACCAAGGACAAGAGAGAGATAATTATGAGGTGATGGATTTCACAGAATCACAGAATGGTTGAGGTTGGAAGGGACCTCTAGAGGTCACCTAGTCCAACTCCCCTGCTCAAGCAGGAACACCTAGAGCACGGGGCACAGGGTAGCATCCAGGCAGCTTTGGAAGACCTCCAGAGAAGGAGACTCCACAACCTCCCTGGACAGCCTGTTCCAGGGCTCTGTCACCCACATAGGAAAGAAGTTCTTCCTCACATGCAGATGGAACTGCCTGTGTTGCAACTTGTACCCATTATCCCTTATCCTGTCGCTGACCACCAAGAAGAGTTTGGCCCCATCCTCTTTACATTCTCCCCTCAGATACTTATACATATTGATCAGATCCCCTCGCAGTCTTCTCTTCGCCAAGCTCAACAGGACTAGCTCACTCAGTCTTTCCTCATATGAGGGATGCTCCAGTCCCTTAATCATCTTCATCGCTCTACACTAGACCCTCTCTAGAAGCTCCCCATCCCTCCTATACTGAGGAGGCCAGCACTGCCCACAATACTCCAGGTGCGGCCTCACCAGAGCTGAGCAGAGGGGCAGGATCCCTGCCCTCGACCTGCTGGTAACACTCCTCCTGATGCAGGCCAGGATCCCATCGGCCTTCTTGGCCACGAGGGCACACCACTGGCCACAGGCCTCCAACTGGACTTGGCCCCATTTATCACCACCCTCTGAGCTCTGCCATCCAGCCAGTTCTCGATCCACCTCACTGTGCACTCGTCCAGACCACACTTCCGGAGCTTCCGTATGAGGATATTATGGGAGACGGTGTCGAAAGCCTTGCTGAAGTCAAGGTAGACACCCTGCACGGCTCTCCCCTCGGCCAGCCGGCCAGTCATCCCAGCATAGAAGGCGATCAGGTTCGTCAGACTTGACTTCCCCTTGGTGAATCCATGCTGACTACTCCTGCTCACCTCCTTCTCCTTCACATGCCTAGAGATGCTCTCTAGGATGAGCTGCTCCATCACCTTACCAGGGACGGAGGTGAGGCTGACCGGCCTGTAGTTGCCTGGCTCCTCCCACTTGCCCTTTTTGAAGACTGGAGTGATGTTGGCTCTCTTCCAGTCCTCGGTCACCTTCCTTGCTCTCCAGGACCTCTCAAAGATGATGGAGAGCGGCTGAGCAATAACCTCCGCCAGTTCCTTCAGCACTCTTGGGTGCATCCCATCGGGGCCCATAGATTTGTGGGTGACCAGTTTGCCTAAGCGATCCCTAACCCAATCCTCCTCGACCAGCAGAAGGTCTTCCTCTCACCCGTTTATCTCTTTCACCTGAGTTCTGCAGTTCATGGGGAGTAGCCTTAGCAGTAAGGCTAAACCTTCAAGTAACTATAGTATCACCATACAACTTACCTGCAGGTATAATTTTACGTGCAAAAGCAGAGTAGTGACGGAGGAAAAGGGGGAAGTTTAAGATATATTTTTATTTTAAAGTGTATTTGACATTTAATGCATCTTACGGGTCCTAATTTTTGAATTTCTTTCTTTGTGTGAATCATTGCCACCTCATGAAGAAATTAACAAAAGCATTCAGCTTGGCTGCTTAATGTCACTGTGAACAGAATACTATTTTTGTGCAATGTAAGCAAGAGTCCCATAAACCTCTTCTGTCTACACTACACTCAAATCAACTGTATCCAATTCATCTGCAATGGCACCATTTGAGTTTGCAAAATAAGCATCTTATTTTGAGAAATGCCCAGTTTCATTTACTTACGTACAAAGTCAATATTAAACAAAATCAAAACAAAAACAATTAAGTTTCTATTTGTCTTTTAAAACAGATCTTGGTCTATTTACCACAATTATTACATTCTGGTCCCTTTGGCTTAAATGGTCTACAAGGACCAGGGCTAAGAGAATGACTTTCTAATACATGTACTTTTTACAAGTACATCATTATAGTGTCTTTCTTGTTGCCACTATTTTTAATTAGTACTTTTTTTGCAATGGATTAGAACCAGAGGGCTTTCAAGAACAAGTTAAATTGCTAACACCAATGCTGTGCAGGTGCTTTTTCCACAGCTGCCTAATGGTAAAACATGGAGGCCAGGTATCTGTATATTATATACACTAAGAGACGAGTACAGTACTAGAATAACCAGGAAACCCCTTTTTATGTTGCTTCTGGCAAAACCACTTTGTTTCCCCTACCTGTTAAAGGAGAGTAAAACTGCTACCTCTATAATTTGTGCTAGCTTTTGACGGTTCGGCATCACATCAAAGAACAGCCTGTTAAAAGGCAGTCTGAGTTGCTCAGCGGAAAAATGTGTAACCTAACCCACCAGTATGCAGCAACAGGAACAATGGGAGAGACATGCAGAGGTTACATCCAAATGTTTTATAGTTTTACAAAATTGAGTATAGAAACAGATACCAAGATATACCATATAACTGTGATTTAAAAAAAATGTCCAGAATTAGGTATCCTCTCAAGATTAGTTCCTTGTCTTGTAATATCTTGGACATTTGCCCTCTTTCACTTTCATAAAAATTCAGTGTTATAATAGGTAAAAGTGAAATCCTCTTCCAAAAGGAATACGTCTGCAAATAAAGAATCTGGAATGTTTTAAAATGAATCAAGAGTCCCAAATAGTAGAGAGAAAACAAAGCCCTTTGTTTTAACATATATATATATATATATTTGTATTATATATTTATATGTATATAAAGAATGTGGAGGCATTCTGTCTTTGACAGTAAATGAGACCTGAAGGATTCTGATAACAGTGGATTTAATTTATGAATTCAAGTCCCTGACTAACCAGACATTCAACATATTAGCAGGTCTGTTCCCAATAAAGCAGAAACATTGGGAGAAGTATTACTAAGGGAATATACTGTTGAGGCTGACCGTCCTGTAGTTTCCTGGGTCCTCCGTCTTGCCCTTTTTGAAGGCTGGAGCGATGTTGGCTTTCTTGCAGTCCTCTGGCACCTCCCCTTCTCTCCATGACCTCTCAAAGATGATGGAGAGCAGCTGAGCAATAAGCTCCACCAGTTCCCTCAGCACTCTTGGGTGCATCCCATCCGGGCCCATGGATTTATGGGTATCCATTTTGCCTAAATAATCTCTAACCCAATCCTCCTCAACCATTGGAAAGTCTTCCTCTCTCCAAATTTTCTCTCTTGTGTCCAGGCTCTGTAGTTCATGGGAATAGCCTCAGCATTAAGAACTGAAGCAAAGGTGGCATTTAGCAGCTCTACCTTCTCTGCATCCTCCGTCACCAAGGCATCCATCCCATTCAGCAGCAGGCCCACATTTTCCCTAGTCTTCCTCTTGCTGCTATGTTTGTAGAAGCCCTTCCTGTTATCCCTGACACATCTTGTAAACCTTTTGCCTTCCTCACTGCATCCCTGTATTCTCTGACAATGTTTCTATGTTCCTCCCACGTGGTCTGACCCTTCTTCCACATGATGTATGCTCTCTTTTTTTTCTTTTTAAGTTTTCCCCAAATCTCCCTTGCCCATCCTTGCAGCTCTCCTGCCCCCCTTACTCGATTTCTTTCTCATAGGGATGCACCGACCCTGAGCTTGGAGGAAATGCTGCTTGAATATTAGCCAAGTCTCCTGGACCCCCTTTCCTTCTAGAGCCCTGGCCCAGGGGATTCCTACAAGAAGGTCCCTGAAGGGGTCCAAGTTAGCTCTCTGGAAGTCCAGGGCTGCACTCCTACTTCTTGCCCAGCTTCCTCCTTACAGGGTCTTGGAACTCCAACATCTCATGGTCGCTGTAGCCAAGACTGCCCCCAACCCTCACATTTCCCAGTAGACCATCTCTGTTTGTTAGTACCAGGTCTAGCAGCGCCCCTCCCCTTGTTGGCTCATCAACCACCTGCATCAAGAAGTTATCTGCAATGGTCTGCAGGAACCTCCTGCACTGTCTGTTCTTGGCTGTGTGATTAGTCCAGCAGACATCAGGGTAATTAAAGTCCCCCAATAAGGACCAGGGCCTGTGATCGGGAGGCTTCTTGCAGTTGCCTGTAGAAAGCCTCATCCACTTCCTCTTGCTGGTCAGGAGGCCTGTAGTAAACTCCCACCACAGTGTTGCCCCTGTTGACCTGCCCTTTAATCCTCTCATAGGCTGTCGACCTGCGCTTCGTCCTCCCCTATGCTGAGCTCCATACATTCCAGTTGCTCTCTCACGTAAAGAGCAAGTCCGGCACCTCGCCTTCCTGGCCTGTCCTTCCTAAAAAGCCTCAAGCCCTCCATGGCTACATTCCACTGTAAGTGTTCTCCCTCTTATCAGTACTTTAATTTTCCCTCTACAGCTACTACATTTCAGTTCAACCCACAGGGTGGCATCCAGGCGGCTTTGGAAGACCTCCAGAGAAGGAGACTCCACAACCTCCCTGGGCAGCGTGTTCCGGGGCTCTGTCACCCTCACAGGAAAGAAGTTCTTCCTCACATGCAGATGGAACTTCCTGTGTTTCAACTTATACCCATTACCCCTTGTCCTGTCACTGGCCACCAATGANTATCACACAGGAAGAGCTCTGAAAGGGAATGTGATACAAGTTACACACACTATATGCCAGAGTTGCTTACCATACAGAAAGATCTCACCATTGAGCTCTCATCTTCATTTCCAGTCCTCCAACTCCTCTATCTCCACTGAGACAGCCTGTACTGCACTCTTGAACTCTTCTGCAGTAATGACTATTGGGCCTACCAGCAACAGCTGTTATGTTTAGTACAATCTGTTGACAGCAATTATTGAAAGCATGTATATCCAAATACCACAATCTCCTTTTTTTTTTTTCCACAAAAAATTGCAAGTAACATTTCTACTTCTAGTCCTAGGAGGGTGTAAAAGAATAAAATGAGAAACCGGGAATACATCTACTTGCTGAGGAAAAAAAAAGTCTAGCTGAGAACGTTTGGCAGACAGCAGCTTAACTTCACAAGCAAATATTTACTTATCTGCAACTGATAAGTAAGCAGAATCACTGATTGGTTAGATTTATTTTAAAATTTAGGGACAGAATTAAGCATTAATGTTATAACAAACAATATTGTCATAGGAAAGTTTGTGGATAGTAGCACTATATAATTTCTAGTTTTAAAAACATTACTTTCTGCATGTATAAAACATATCATATGCCTTGGTATGTATCATTGTCCATATCAATAAACCCTATTGTTATTTATTTCATATGAGTGAGGTGCATTTTGTCACTCACCCCTGCCACCACTCATTCCGTGACAGTATGTTGTTACGAGAAGCCCCAGACAAGAATGCACCGAAGGACATAATTTTCACTGCTGTTGCTGGTACATCATGAGAGAGAACAGACAAAAAAACAAACACCGGTTGAAGATAAAGATAAGGACCACTCTGTCTTCAAGGAACTAGCTAAAATTGGACAATGAGGCCAAAACAGGGCTCCCTGCGCCAAAATTAAACCATACATAGAAGTGAGTTACCAGAATTCATCAGAAGGACCCTGAAAGATGACCACTAGGGGTTTCAAAAGACCACCATGGACCACCCAAGGGACAGAGGGCACACATGTACGAGGGTGGGGCATATTGTAATTAGTTCTAGAAAATATAATGATTATAAATGATCATTCTGGGAAATTTAATGCATATGTTGATAATAGAGAAATATAAGTTTTGGTTAACTCAACTTACAGCGGGCACGTTAGGAGGAGCTATCCCCCACGCATCCAGCATCGTAATAAAGATGATGCCTGCTTCTTAATACTACTTTGGTGTTAAGAGGTTCTTTCCTGATTTTTGGTGATACTGTGACTAAGGTACAAGCGTAACTGCTTTACTGAAAATAAATGCAGTTGGCTAGGCAATGCTATAAGGTTTTTTTTTTTTTTTTTTTTTTTTTTTTTTTTTTTTTTTTACCTATCTGTTACTACCTATTTTTCCACGCACACTGAAACAAGCAACAATACTCCAGATACGATTTGTCCCAGTTCCAGCAGGAGATGACAGCTTTAATACTATTCAGAACAAAACAGTGACAGTTATAGCTGTTTAAGAGATTATTCCTTTTAAACCAGCCCCAACCTCTTCCATTCACTTGTTACAAGGTAAAGGGGGGCATTAAATCTGGTAAGTGGGGAGGAACAAGGATTTCTTTGATTATATATCCTACTACACAGAAGAAAAGGTTGTCAATGCCAGAATTTACATTGTGGAATACTGCAAACCAGCTGTGAACCTTAAGTAGTCCAGGATGTTCATATGGAGTTTCAATTTGACTATTCACCGATCTCTATTGTAGTTGTACACTCTGGAAGAAAACTTGGAATAGCAATGTCAATTCAGCACTTAATTGTTACTCACAAATACAATCTTTAGTTGCTTATTCTCTAGTAAATCTATCTTCCAGTAGGCATGCTCTTGCTAGTCAAAAAGCAGTTGTAGTTATTATGAACACTCTTAGGAGAGGAGAGATGAAAATCACGCTATCAAGAACTGAATGTCCAAAAGGGAGACAGAGGAGTCCTAAAACTTTATTCAAATAGGGAGGGAGGGCCGGGCCAAACATACCTCTGTAGGGTCTCTCAAGTTGCTGGAGGATGGAGCCCCCTTTTATCCTCATTTCCTGACCGAGGGACACCCTCTCCTTTTCCCCATTGGCCAAGGTACTCAGAAGTTACAGCTTTCCCGGCCTGCCTACACCCAGCTCCCTGCCTCCTTCCTCCTGTTCTCACCTGAGGTCAGCTGACTCCTCTATCCCCCTTGCCAAAGGATGGAGAGCAAGTCCCTCCTTTGTAAAGGTACCAACTCTTGGCATAGCTCTTGGCTCCGCTCAGTCTTCCCCCCCGCATATACGTCTTTGTCCCGCTCATCAGCGGAGGAATGTGGAGTAACTCCCTTATTTGTAAAGGCACAAACTTGTGTGCTCCACTCAGTCCCTCTTACCCTCCCCCCACCTTAATATCTGTCTTTACATAACTCTACACCTATCATTGGGACCATAGTGGAAATAACATATGTTGTTATTAACTAACCACCTGGGTTTGATAGGTCTGGCCACCCATGGCCAGTCTTCAGACCCTCCTGGAGTCTGGAGGATTACAACACCTTGTAATCCCACAGTAGTTTGTGTAATTACTTTTAAAAATATCTTGGGGGGGGGGGGGGGACACCACTAATGCCAAATGGCATTTGCTTAAGTTTATAACATTCAAATGTTGTATTGAAAATAGTAATTTAGAACTTATGTGCATTTGCTTGCCAGAAGCAATCCTGCATTTAGTACCAATGATGACTGGTGGGCAAGTAAAGAGTTAACCAAAACTGCCAAATTGCATGAACTCTTCCAAAATAGCAGAAAAGTGAGGGAGAAACTTTGGGTACTGTTCCCAAACACAAGATAGGGAAGCAGGAAGTCTTGCAGAGACAGGGCAGTCTCGCTTCACTAAAATTTGCAAGAATACCCAACTGACTAAAGAACTGATACACTTGAAGAACACCTGACAAGGGACCAAAATCCATCTTGCTGATGGTGCAAAGAGCAGATAACTTGCCTGAAGATTCTGTAAGCAGCACCTTGTAAGAATGATCCACTTCCATTTGTGACTACTTAAATGAATTACATAAATTTGGTTATATACATGTATTATTACAGGTAGCTTTCATTTGTTTTAAAAGTTTATTTAAATGCCTTTAAACAATTTTATGGCAAGTTAAATTATTCATTTTTCCATAATTTATCCTGACACTTGACCACTTGACACTTGACCATGAACTTCTATGCAAATATCTTTATTTTGATGAATATTTCAATAAAATTTAAATGAAGAAAGGACAAGCAAGTGACCATTCTTTCATAGCTGTTTTTACAGACAAAGCCTATAGTGTTTTTTGCTACAAGTCTTTAATGTTAAACTGTGTAAACTATGGTAAACTTCAACATTGTCAAAAATAAAGTTAGTATCACACAGGAACATCAGAGGCAAGTTTATTAGCTGGTCAGTGTTGTCTTGCCTGTATTAATTACAATGTAATTTTTTCCCTCCTCCCAGTGTTGTTTACTCTGTTATTTATGTGCCTTCTAGTACCATTTGCAATCAGACAAGAATACCTGTCCCTGACCACGCTCCAACCTGTCAGAGAGGGAAAGAGTAAAGATAACAAAGTTACATAGTAAACTATAACTACTCTTAAAAAATGAGAGGTAATCTCATAACCATGATAACAATCTTAAAGCTCTTAGTTATTTCTGATGGCAACCATTTTTCTTCACCAGCTTGATCTGCAACAAGAAACAATGAGTTCTCCACTTACAGGACATAACCAGCTTTCAGTCTAGAGCAGTGTCCTGCAGAAGGGCTCCCACAGCACCATACAGGCCCACAGAAGAAACTGAAGGAGGGTAATTATACAAGCAGACAATCTCTGCAAGCCTAAATTGTAAGTACATTGATATTAATGATTGGCTCACAGAAAACCATTCCATATCCAGTGAAGGGACACCACACACACACACACGCACACACCCCTTTTGAAAGAACAGTTTAAGTAAAGATGAGGGAATATTTTATTTATTTCAGTTAATTTGTCTAGAAACAAAATATTTTCTTGCCAAATAAGCATTACTGTATAAGAGACAGAATCACAGAATGATTAAGGTTGGAAGGGACCTCTAGAGATCTTCTAGTCCAACCCCCCTGCTCCAGCAGGAATACCTAGAGCATGGGGCACAGGGGGGCATCCAGGCGGGTTTTGAATGCTGTATGTCTAAATCCTAATCTAAGCAGGCATATTAGTTATCTACTATTTCAAGACCAGTTATTTCAGAAGAACATCAAGATATCAATAATGGCTTCATTCACTATTGCTGTTAATAGGGACAGAACTTACTGTAATGCAGAGACAAACTAAAAATTATGCCATCAAATTACTTTAAGCAAATATCACATCAAGATGTTGTAGAATGTGGACATGGAGAAGAGCAATGAATAGCTGAAACCTTCTTTTCCTAGCCTGTTGCTTGTTTTGTGGGTATGCTGTCTCTCTTTACTCACACCTACCACCAGAATGCCCATTAATTGAAACATTGTTAATGTCAGCCAAGGGGGCCAGGCAACCACAATTCTATAGATACAAAGTGAAAAGCATTGAGGAAATTCAACATTACAGTACTTACAATTGCTTATATTTAGCCACTATAAGATTCCCTTAACCTAAATCAGATTCTAAATTAGAGGTAATAAAAAGTAAATAATTAACAAGTATATCTCCATTTCCTGGTGATTCCATTTTATAACTCAAGATTGGTTTTTGCCTATGTCCTAGCAATATGGGTAAATATCATGCTTTATCCAGTGCTCAAAATATGAGTTTCCAAAATGATACCAAATGTACAAGAGGGAAGGAGAATGGAAAAAGTCAATTGAGTACAGTTAGTCTAAGAACAATATGTGTGGGACAAAGAATATATGGGTCTGTTCACCTTGTAGCACTCTTGTGCTTCCGAGTGTCGTACATTCTCAAGTTTTGTTTTCCTTTTTAAAAATATAAAAAGGTAAAATGGAAAGTTTACAGTATAACATATACACATATTCTAATAAATCTCTCACAAGGCTGGTAACTTCAATATTGAAAAGCTTGAGCCAATTCAAAAGTAATTCTTAGTCTCTTCATAAATTTACTGTGATTACAACTAGAACTCCCAGTGTAGCATACCAAAGGCAGAACGTTTATAAAAAAAAAAAAAAACACTATTATAAAACAAGATGTATTTTAATACAAAAGAATGAGATGTGTAGAGATGTGTACATGCGTACATAAATATGCCAGCAGTTATATTTTTTGTCTAGGTCGTTTAAAGTATTTCTGCATTACTTGAGAAGTGCCAGCCATTATAGCTCAATCCTGCAAAAGAATTACATGGACGAATATTCTATGGAGCAACCTAACTATGATCTTGTGTATAGTGCTGTCATACACGTGAGAAATCTATGCAGCACAGCCCAATTTCTACTCGCAGATCTAAACAAGTCTGTTAAAAGTGGGGAAAACACACACCACAACACAATAATACAGATGGTAGGTGGGTGGGTGTAAAGAAGGAGTTATCCACGAGGAGAGGCCACGCAATAACTTTTAAACTCAGTGCAGTGAGACAATGCCTTTTTCTGCAGTGTAAACACAGAAAAAAAATAATGCCAGCATTCTGACTGCAAAAAAGAACCAGGGAATAAACATAACAGTAAAGGAAACACTTAGAGCAAAGCTTAGAAACCTCATGTTACATTTGAGTCAGAACACACACACACTTTCAAATGTTATTCAATTATTCTTTACAAACTGAAAATCCACCAAATTCATATTCCAAATAAACTTCTGTAAATGTTCCTTAAAATACAAGGAAAATATGCCTAATGAAAGATTATTCTGACTAGCAAATATGAAAGCTGAATTGTACTTTTATTCTCTTTGGTAACTGCAAAAATCTTCATACCTCTGAAGCACTTGTAATTTCATCTTCTAAGAAAAAGTTGCTATTACACTTTAAACAAGTAAACAGCTGGTGATATTTCTACTACAATAATTGATAAATTGTTTTTCCTCCCTCAGTTAAAAACTTTTAGGACTTTAAAATCAATAAGTTATCTAATGCCTACATTCTAATGTTTCCAATAGTTCCATCATGAATATACATCTACTATACAATCACATTTGCATTTAAAGAGAATTCCCCTATCTTTATTATGCACCTGCTCCATGTAAGCCCATCTTTTGCCTTCTTTGAGGGACAAAATATATCTGCCAGAAAGAGTGCAACCCTAGGCACAACCTTCCAAGTCCTCTTATTGGTCATCTAAAAAAAGTATATTTCCTTTAATTATGGTCCACTTTTGATAAGAGTTGAGAAGAAAACTACATTCCATTCTAAAAATCTCACATTTAAAAAGTGTTGAAGTATATTTTTCATCTTTTACAATTGAAATGTATATTTTAACTGTGAAAAAACCCTAATTAATAAATGATACACAATAAAACATTGGCAAAACAGTTCCTTAAAAAAAAAGCTGAAAAATATAATAAATTATTTATTTTAGTCAACTAACACAGCTGCAAGAAGGAAGAGGAGAGAGGGAAGAACCTGGCATTTTACTTTTAACTGTATCCTGAAATAAATGTTTGTTTATTCCAAAATAAAATAAAATAAAATAAAATAAAATAAAATAAAATAAAATAAAATAAAATAAAAGGTTCTCTCCTTGCTTTATCTCCTTGCTCCCGTAACCATGTTACCAATTCATGGATTGCTCCTGGAGCTTCAAGAGTGGAATGAGGGACAGACAGCGGTGGAAATAAAGCTCTACTTGCATATCCCATTGGGTCAGCATTTAAGTAGTGGGTAAGGGAAGAAAATATGCTTCATCCCACAGACTTGGAACTAATTCTCCTCATAACAGTGAGGCACAGGATACAGTTATCTATATCACCATTCCAACTATCCCACAATGCCAAACAATCCCACAATTGCATGTACCAATATTCCTGCACTATTCTCACTATGACTCATGCTGTGACAGCTGTGTCAAAGGACAGAAACTACAACTGCAGCAGGGTTGTCAGGCTGTCCTTTTCCTGCTTCAGATTAGAAAAGCATTCAATCAGGGCAGAGCTGCTGAGTATGTGGATACAAGAAGCCTAGGAAGTCCTGAAAGAGGACTGTGTGAGAATGAGCAGTACCGGCATGAGTAGTATTATACCTTAGGTACACGGAAGTTGTGATCCCAATATACCACCTTCTCTTACAAAGTTCACCATGGGGACAGGTGGACAGGTGTCAGCTCTCAGAAAGACCAGACATTTGGGAAGTAAAAGTGTAATGAGAGAGACTACTACAGTTCCTTGAAACTCTGTTGATGTCTTGTCAGAAATAAATACATAACATGAAGATATTTGGTCAATCACCTTGTCCAATTGCTCTATCTTTTTACATGTGGCTTTCTGCAATCTTAGAAATTTTATCAAAAGAAGCCATCATACTTACAGAAAAAAATGTGGTATAGTAAGTAATGAGAGAAAATAAGTTTCTCCTTTATATAAATTTACTACTTACTACATGATCGGCTTATCTGAAAGACTGCCTATCTCCTTATTCCAAAAGGCCACTTACAATAGCATAGCCCACTCACTCAAGCAAGCAGCTTCTAACAGGACAGTTCCTTAAAGTCTCCTCAGACTAGAGGATCACTCTCCATTGCTTGCTTCCCCTGAAATGGTTGTATTTTATCCATCTGGATTATGACATAGCTAGTGACTGGAAGAAAAAGAACAGCCTGTTTGCATAGATCAGGTTTTGACATGTGAAGCTATGCAAATATTAAATATATCACAACTTATGAAGATTGCTGAAAATTATTCCTTCTTACACTAGGCACAGGTGCTATGCCTCTGTGCTAACTGAACGCACATGTGAAGGAAAGAAAAATTTTGGAAGCATAACTACAGCAATGAGATAGGGCTTTCTGACAAGAAGTTAGCTTAAACTCTAATTTTCTTATTCACATAAAAAAAGCCTTTCTGAACATATCTAAACTCCTTGAGAGATACCTAAATCTCACTCTTAAAATCAGATTATCAGGTAAGATGAAAAAAAAAATTCAAAGTGTGGTCCCAGATACAGCACACACCCTTTACAGTGTTAAGGAGAAAACTGAGTGGCTTACCAAGTTACCAGGCAGCCCATGAGCTATTTGCAAGGCTGAAAGAGTTATGAGAGGTAGTAAAATGATGGATCATATTATTCATGGTTCCTTAGGAGTACATATAATACACATACTGGCTGACTTTGCTTAGGGCAGGATTCCATGAAAATCTGCAAAAGCACACTATACAATGACTTAAGTACATGCACATAACTGAATATAACTACTGGTTGCAGGATCAGAGCTATTTCCACAAGACAGAAAAGATTTTTTTTTTCTTTTCAATACTATGATTGCATCCCTCTCTTCTACCTCCCCCCCCCCCCCTTTTTTTTTTTTTTTTTTTTTTTTTTTTTTTTTAATATTAACAGGTCCAACAACCCTGTTATTTGCTTCAGAATATTTCTTAAGCTTTTCTGGTTAATTTATATGGTTAGATTGTTTAGGTATACAATGAATTCATGCTTCTGAGATTTTTCTGTGGAATCATAAGGATTTAAGATTAACTGGAGTGACCAAAATGTAACCAAAACCACTGTTTTTCTAACAGGTAACTTCACATTTGCTTCCATTAACACTTCCCTACAGTTAATAAAAGGGCAACTTCTTAATTCTTTTTTAACTTCCAACATGAACTCGTGAAACAAATACAGTGCTTAAGGCTATTTCACCACAAGGGATGCCTGGCTCTGAAGAGAAGTAAATTTGCATGAGCTTCAGATTTCACAGGGAAGCTGCACTAGAATATTTTTTACAGGGGTACTTCGGAGAATTGACATCATGTATATACCTAATCCTAATAAAATCCCTCCTGTTCAGCCCTGATTTCATGGGCAAAGCACTTTCCCCGGGCCAGCTGGGAGTGTTTCCCGTGTCCGCAATAGGGGCTCGCTTCCCCAGCCCGAGCGGACTCCTCCCACCACCGCCCCAGCAGCCCCCCTCGCTCTTGCCCCGCGAAAAAGGCCCTGACAGGGAGAAACTGACTATGGCGCCAGGCACCAACCCGCCCAACCGCCAACAGTCCCTGCTATCAGCATCCCAGGCTCCACATCCCTCCGCGCTCCCGCCAGCAACAACAAAGTCCTCCCCACAGTCAACTCCTAAGGTCCCGCCATCCTCTCCCCTTACCACATCCCTCAGCTCGGACGCGTCCAATTAACTGCAGCCACCAGGCGATAGAGAAAAGACCCAAGTGCTGCCTTTTACTGCCGGCGCTCCCTTCCGGAGCAGGGCTCTGGCAGCATCCCGCTCCTTTCCAACGGACAGGGAGTTATTACTTCTCCCAAAATTCCCACCCCTTCCACTGGTGAGCAGCCCCACCACAAACTTATCGAAGGCGAGGATTGCCAGAGAGGGAAACTTACCGTATCACCATCACTCAAGACTCCACAGAGCGGAAAGCACCCCTCGCTCTACCGACGGTGGGAGGGGAGGGGAAACAGGGCGCCGGCGGAAGAAGGGGAGGGAGTGCGACTGCGTCACAATACGCACGACCATTCTGCGCTCCGGGATCGCAAGGTATTGGGGAGCGTGCTCCTATCACTACCAACACGTAACACAAACCTTGGCAGTGCTGAAGCAGCAGCTGCCCAGAGAAGACCTGAAACGCCCCTACCTCAGTACTCAAAGCTGCCGAGGAAGTGGCGCTCGCTTTTTTTTAAGAAAGGCGCTTAACAAAACATGCTAAAAGCAGCTGGTGAGTCCTTCGGTGCTGCAATTTACTGGCAACATCCCTCGCGATTTTTACACGTGTGGAGAGGGGAAATAAAATTAAAAATTATAAAAAAATATAAAAATTAAAAATTATATAAAAAACGCGAAAATGCTACACTGCTCTATAAAATACCAAGCTCATGGCACTGCGCTGCATTAAAAATACCTGAAAATATTGAACTCAATATAAAACCTTTTTTTTGCGGGGGGCGGTGGAGGGAATGCATATCTCTTCCTGCTTCTAGCTGGACCTAGCTGATAGTGTTAGTCCATAATCCCAGTAATCACCCGCACGCTCAACCTGGTGGTTTAAAAGCAAGCTTTATTAGCCGGCCGGCGGCGGACCTCTTACAGGTTGTCCTGAGATCCGTGCCGTTTGAGGAGAGGTTCGTGTTTTTACAGACGACTACAACTTTTTTGTTAAACGTTATCTACGACCACCGTTGACTAACCCACCACCCCCCCGCCCCCTTAACAATCTCCTTTCTGCTTGGCAAGTTCGGAATCTTATCTGGTGGTCACAGCAAGAGCAGCAGGATATGGTATCCTGTTAGTCCTTGTCCTCAATTGTGGCAAGCAATATTTACAGAAGCAGATGGCCACGTTAACTGTAGATTACATAGCCTATGCCTTATACTTCTTTAGTGTGCAAGCTTTTTACAGAAGCAGAAAGTACGCCACCCTGTTAACCCCTTATAGGCCTTACATTCCCCACTGGCTGTTGTCTCTTCCTCAAATCCTTGAGGTGAGTTTGATCCCATCATCTTCCCTCAATGAGTTGTACTATGTCTTGGTAACCATCATTTTCGCATCAGAGATGAGACTAGTGGTATGGGTGGTAATGCACTTCAAAATGCAAGGTGCTACCA
>VZSG01001644.1:0-36629 GCA_013398315.1 Nothoprocta pentlandii | reverse complement strand
TCAGAAGTACTGCAGATGTTACACATTTGTCAACAAGCCACATTTGGTCACTGAGGAACATTTCCTTTTTGGTGTGGTGAAGCAATCGCAGAGCTTCTTTCTGCAGTGAATTTCTGCAGTGCAGTTTTAGGCCTTTTTGGTTTGTTTTTATGAAATCTCCCACTGGAAATGAGAAAGACTAGAAATTAGCTTTCCAGACATTGGAAAAGGCAAATGAAAGTAATGTTATTAAGAGCATACTGTTAGAGATGACAACTTGAAACCAAAAGGAAAAAAGGCACATTGAAGATATTCTCACTGTATACACTGCCTTTACAATTTGCCTCTTTCGTGACCAAACTGATCTAACAATTAATACTGCAATATCTTCTTCCTGGATATAAATTTCTGTTAAAAGATTTCCTTAAGACTGAAGTACTTATCCTAATGAAATTTCTGTGTGACACAAGGCACTGGCATCTCTAACAGAGAAATGGGTCCTTACTATACTGTTTACAGTGACTTCCTAGCAGCTCTGCTAGTCACTGCTGCCCACAGTCAATCACCCAATATCGGGGTAAGAAGATCAGCCACTATTGTCCTTAAATCTCTTGTCTATTTAAAATGGCACCCAAGTCAGTGATGTAAAGGCAGCTTGACCTGTGTCGTTGGAAGTCCTGCCATTGACGTCAATGCGATGCAGACTTCACACAACAGGTTTGCTGCCCCTGAAGCCCAGGAGGGCTTTGCCTCCAGCTTCAGCGGAAGAAGGACCGAGTTCAGAACCAGGCTGCTGTCGAGCTGGCGCTTTCCAAACCAGAAAGCCTGTTTGTGAAGAACATTGTTGAAAAAGAAAAACAAACTGATACCATAAGAAAGATTTCCCCAAATAAACAGCCAGCATATAATGCCATCTTTTATAAACAGTCCCAAGACAGGAAATGTTAGTTTATTTTTTTCCTTGCCAAATACCTGAAACACAGGAAGAAAAAAAAAGAATGTCAGAAAACAATTCACACAGAAACTACAATTCTTACATTTTAAAGTTAGGCTGTATTTATGGTCTCTTATCGTCTGGGACACCTAACATATCACTTCAGTTTCCATTTTTAATACTGGAGAAAGAGGATGTCAGTATGAAATCCTTGTCTTCTGGATAGAAGTTACTTTGTAAGACAGTTCTATAAGATCATTCAGGGTTTAGCTGAGTTTTAGTGTCCTGGTTGCCATGCAGGCCACTGCTTAGAAGTGCTTATCGCTTGCGCTAGATCCCATAATCCTTTCAGAAAGCAAGGCTCCTGCAGACCAGCAGAAATCACCAGTTTGCTCCCTGCCCTTTTGTAGACGAAGGAGAGTGAGAGGAGGCACTTTGCAGAGGACTGCACAACCCCGCAGTTGCAAGATTTGCATGGCATGGGTAATTAAGCACTTCTGTAACTTCCTATAGTGTGGTCAGAGCAAGGAATATTCAAGTGCATCACAGATTGTATATCTGATGGACCTAGAGCCACTAGGACTGCTAGTCTGTAATGCACATAACCAAGGAAAAGAGCCGCACAGGAAAGCTGAGCTGGAAAACTACACTCCCATAATACCTGAATCTGGCCATTTGCAATACACAAGATGATTAGTTCTTCCCCAAGAGGAAAGTGAAACAGGGCGCAGGAGAACAGTGAGTTCATATCCAGCTCCAAAACAAAAAAAGGCAGCTAGCTAATTCAAGGCAAACTGGTCAGCATGAAGTATAAAGTTATGGTGTTCTCTGTTCTCATCTTCCCTCTTCTGCGAATATTTTGCAATTAGAGAATTGGTTTGTGACTTTGCAGACATGCCAGTAATAAAAGTCTGAGAGGTCACCTCCTCCCACCCTACCTAAAAGAAATGAAGTGTCTATTGCTGCTGAGGTTAAAGAAACATATTAAACTACTAAATCTTCAAAAAGATTTTAGAGAAAATTTGTTCATCACTCTACATGGTGAGAGAAAGGACAATAGCAATTCAAGGAAGAACCAGAGAACTGAAATGAAGTCATGTACAGACCCCAAAGACTAGGAAAGAGGGGGAGGAGACTGCTGTGCCACCTTCGGACTGTAAACTGCTCCTCATATTCATCCCAGGAATCTCTAGCAAATTTGAGCCTTGACATCTTTCCTTTGCACATGACTGAGAACACCTGCCACCATTTCCACATAGTATTCAGAATTCTTCACTTTGCAGCTACAAACTAAATCAATAATTAAATTATTGTGCATTTGGAAGAGACCCCTGCACAAAAATTAAATGCGAATATATCCCCAGATGCCCAAGACAAGTGGCATTTTATACCTCCATCTCCACTAGAATCTTGCAAACTTAAGAATTTTAAGAGGACCTGCATTTGGATGAACTTAATACCTGAAATCTAGTGTCTAAAATTCATTCCACTCCTGCATGAATTTGTATCTCCGGGTGACACTGATGGGCTCCCTGATAAGTGGAACAGATTGTCCAGACTCATCCATCCAGGAGCACTGGAGCAAGGACAGTGGATGGGGACAGGAACTGACCCCACAGCCCGTTCCCCACATGTTTGCACCCTTGTACATCCTCGCTTAACACTCGGGGGGACATTTATCCCATTGATGTCCTGTGAGTGGGTTTATCTGCTGCAAAGGGCCTGGTGGGTAGGTTCTGGAGGCTGTTACGTGCCCTGCCGTGCCTTGCAGACCTGTCAGGAAACAGGAAGGAGAGTGAGTGAGCAGAAGCCACCCAAGGATGTGCAGGGAGGAGTGAAAGATGCATGACACGCGTGATTCACATTTCTCTTGCCTGACAGCTCCCGACCAGAGGATAAAAGCCCTGATGGGCGGTGAGACTGCACATGCAGCTCCCGGAGCGCCTCCAGTGCCAGCCTGCACCAGCCATGAGCCCGCACCTCTCCCTCCTCCTCCTCCTGGCTGCCTGCACTGCACTCTGCTGCGGTAAGAGTGGCACACATGAGCAGTGCCCTGTGGAGCTGGGGGGTGGCAGGGGATGCTGAGGGCTGGGGGGCAGCGGGGACACGAGGAGACTCAGGCTCTGCCTCCCCTAGGTGCTCCACTCGCCGGGGAGCTGCGCTGCCGCTGCGTGCGCACCGTGAGCGAGGTGATCCCGCCGCGGCGCCTGGCCAGCGTGGAGCTCATCCCTGAGGGGCCGCACTGCGCCGTGCCAGAAGTGATGTGAGTGCCCCGATTCCATCCCCGTTCCCATCCCTGTCCCTGCTCCCACCTCACTGCTTCCCCTCATTGCCTCCCTCTGTTTGCCCTAGAGCAACAACGAAGCAGGGACTGATGGTTTGTCTGAACCCTTCGGCGCATTGGGTCCAGCGCATTGTCACCAGGATCCTCAACAGGTACCTGCCACGGGCCAGCCCTGGACTGCTCTCGGGGACGGGGACTCATGCTCTGAAGCAGCCAGCTCTAAACAAGTTAGCCTTTGGGAGGCTGAGCTTAGCTACAAGCTGGATTCCAGTCACTGCACTGGAACAACAAGGTGCATCCCACCGCTGACCCCGGTGGGAGTTCTGATTGGTTATGCCACCCTGTGGCCCAAGATCTGGCTCCTTTGTTTGTAGAGAGAAAGTCTAGAAGGTTAGCTAGAGCATCCACATCGAATGCCTGATCACATGTGAATCCACCTGCACTCACAAGGGCCAGTGCAGTCTCTGCCTTGCACACAAAGCCAGTGCCATAATGTTATCATCACTACTGTCTTTTGCACAAGATGCATCTCCTATGGAGCTTGTAAAAGGTCTCGGGTATCTGGGGCATATAAAAAAGCCTTAGGAAAAGGTTTTCTAATTTGCTTTAAATGTGCTGTGAATTCTGTGTGTTGCAGTTCAGATAAGCAGCTCTGAGGGAAGACGAAACAACTCTAAAGAAGCTACCTGTATTTGCAAGAAGATACTAAGAAATGGATGCTGGAAGGAGTTAATTGGCAAAGTCTCTGCTTTCCATTAGCTTGTAGACAGCTGTTCTACCTTTGCACCTCTCCTCTCCTTTTGTATTTATTTATTACTTATTTTTATGTATGTATTTATTGACAGCTGAAGTGAGTGATTCATTTGATTGCCAGTACATGCTTCATTGGGATTTTAGCACAGTTTTTATTATAAGAGAGGTCATGAATAACCAAAATAACAGCTGATTATAGCAAGCACACTAAAGTGCCAACAGGCTAAATGTGTTGTCTCAGGTGCTTAAATGAGCCCTGGGCTCAGAATGCTTTGCTAAGTCCTTTTTTTCTCCCCCTATCACTTCCTAACCTTTCCAATGCAATATCCAGAGTTGCTGTGCAATGAAACCACAGAGAGCTCAGGCTACTCTCTGCTTACTAGCTGAGAAATTTCCATGAACTTGCAGGGTTGTGTGACTGCTTAGCTTATTTAGGGTATTTTTCTGTTGTTTCTAAGATTTTTTTAGTTAAATGTGTTGTTCACTTTTTAGTATTTATATATAAGATGTAGGAGAGCAGTAATGTTCTGAAGAGGCTTAGACATTTTATGTCTTACCTGTATGGCATACTGTCATAATTTATGTAGAGTAAGTCATTTTCCTTATTCAGCTTTAAAAATATTTATTTTAAAAGGTGGACTTACATAAAGATAATGTATTGAAATGTAATGCAATAAAAATATCTACTAGTTGAAAAATGCACTGTTGTTTTTTTTTTCAGTTTATTTCATATTATAATGGATAGGTGTGCCTGTGTATATTGGGCTGTGCAAGAGGCAGGGAAGCAGTAACCTATGTGTTTACACAAGGGTTTTAAGCACAGGAGTCAGCTAGTTTTCTGTGAAGTGCTGAAACTGTGAAGTGCTGAACACAAATGCTTTTGGACACAGAGGTCATAATTTAAATCTTTAATTTGCCTGTTTAAAAAAAGACACTACTGCGGGGTAAATGCATTGTATCAAATAAGCCCTCAAAAAGTGCAGGAACTTGTATTTTGATTTAACTTAAATTGGGGCTGTGTTTAAAGACAAATATATTTTGCTGAGTGGGAAGGAACAAGAGTCTCTATTGCAGAAGGAAACCATGACAGTTTCCAAGTAAAAACCATAATTCTTTTGTAGAAAAAAAAAATATTCAGGTCTAACAAGGAGCCCAGGCACCATTTAAAAAGATATATTCTCTATCCTTGTTGTTTTTTATTGATGTTTTGTGTATTTTGTACAAACAATTTTAGCTCAACCATAACCATGATGTACATCGAATTTATTTAGTGATAAGAAACTAAGCTGCTGTTTACTCATGGAATTTCAAAAGGAAAATAAATGAAGATATAACCATATCCTGATCTCACTGACAATATAAGTCACGCAGTGTTCTTCTATGACAACTGAAAAAAAAGGCATATCTAGATCTGCCTATCTTCTTAAAAGAGTCTAGGTTCACAGAAAATCGAATGTTTGTGGAAAAGCATAGTCCTTGTTCCTTATTTCTTCCTCTTCATCTGGAAAGTCACATTATCTTGTGGCGGTAGATGTTATGTTTTCCAGGTGTGGACACAGAGAAAATCATGAGTTTTGAAAGCTTCTTGAGGTGGTATAAAATAGCTTTTCCTTCTGCAATACCACAACTTAAATGTTCAATATTTAGGTTGTTATTGTTAGGAGAAAGCCTCACATCACTCAGAAAAGTGTATATATATATATATATAAAGGATATATATATATAAAGGATATATATATATATATATATATCTTTTTTTTTGGTTAAGGATAGCATATTCCTACTATTGAATATTCCCTATTCCATGAAAGGAAAAAGTCTCATTACTTTTAAAACCTGTCCCAGGGTCAAGAATTTATTCTGCCTGACTTAGGGCTCAGATGAATGCAGTTAGTTAGGCTGCAACAGGGCTAAGAACATGTTCTGCACCTGAGAAGAATACCAAATCCAATTTGTTCATGTTTGCAAGACTTGAAGAGATAAGAGGTTAGTGGGTAGGGGAGAATGTAAGCTGGACAAAGATACAGCTCAAAACCAAACCAACAGAGAACTGGAGGCAGAAGGGGGACTCACACATATATATACAAAGAAATGTATAGAATTTCACTGTGTGAAATTTGCAATATGACAGCTATATATACTTGCACAGCTATGTATGCATACATATCGACCTTGACAAACTAAGTGTGATGTAATCATAAAGTGACTGGAATAACAGATACTCTACTATACAACTGGCTATTCCATTTGGTTGTAACTTGAATTACCTAGAAGTTAAAAGCTTTTCATGAAATGACTAGCATTACTGGCACAGTCATATCCTGGCAGTAAGGAAAATAAGTGGCTTCCAAATTACCATGATACTATTTGGCAGACAGACATATTCAGAATTTCCCTGTTAATGCTCAGATCCTCTCAGATAGCCAAGGCTGGAGGAATTTGCTGCCTGCCCTAAGAACATTCTCCATCTGAACATTAATTCTAGTAAACTGTTTCCTTTTTGTATGTTTCTTTTTTCTTTTCTTAGACTATATTTCCCCTTTTGATAGAGAACAAAAGAGAAAGATTGCTCTACTTCTCCTTTAGAGTCCTATTTGCTATGCATCTGTTGTGGCACCCAGTCAGAGTTACCCCTTCAAGAATTCAAGGAGATCATCTTCAATTCCGGGCATCTGCAACACTTCTGGGTAACAAAGATCTGCAACCACTCACTTCACAAAAAAAAAAACTAAAATTTTCTACTGTTCCAAGAAATTTGTGACAATAAGCTCAGATTTGTAGACTGACATGATTACTGTATAGTTTTGAAAGCAAATGAATTTTTACATGCATATTGTTAAAAAATGTTCTTACTCATAATTTTGACTTAATAGCTCAAATACTGGTAGTTAGGTAATTTATAACATTTTTGTCTATAGTTTTCATTTTCTAAAATCATCATGTTAGTCACTTCATGAAATTACCAGTTTCACAATACGTACACATATACACAAAACCACACACATCTTTCCATTTTCTGAGCTATGATTCCCTTGCATAATGATGCAAAATGTTTCTACATTCACCAGAGAGCTGAGTGCTCCCATTTCAGGAATTCTTTCTGAACACAATATTTGAGGCATATCAAAATCACCAACAACTCATTTTAAGAGAAAGCAAGACTGGACTGGGACTGAAAGGAGCATGTAGTAAACAGGCCTAGTCATTTACCAGGAGACAGTAGCCAGCCATATGGCAAATGCATGCATTTCTTATCAGAGAGACATAAAGAAAAAATTGGGAAAAAGAGAGAGAGGCATTCAAAAGGGTTAACTGCAAAAGCATAATAAGAGACAGTCTCTTTGCACTGAATTCCACAAAAAATTTTTTAAATGCCCAAATTAACCAGAAATCCAAAGGGACTTGCAAGAGGGAATTAAATCACATTAGACTAAGAAGAACACAGCAACACTGAGGGGGACTAAGGGCACAGAATGGTTCATGAGAAGATGGTGGCTGTTTCCAGCATTTCCACAGCTTTTGTGTATGTGTGTGATTGCACAAGCAACTCAATTCATTCAAACAATTTTGATCCAAGCATTACTAGTTCTCATTGAAATGAATGAGAGCTGATTTCCTTACTGTCTGAAATGATCAAGTTCAGTATATTTTCCAACAGTACCTCCTATTCAGAGGTGTTGAAAAGCCACATCTTCTTAAAATCATAATTTCTACTTTTTTTTAATACAGCATGAGTAAATGGAAGAAGTCAAGATCTGTTCTGTGGACACAAGGCATGGCACTGTTCTTGGCCATAAAGCTAAACTTACTTTTTCCACACAGTAATGAGCCCACATTCACACTGACTGCTTGGAAGAGACTCTGACCCACAATGTGCCCCGAAAGTGCTGAGGTCATGGTATGTGGCATGGACCAGAACTGTGCCAAGGAGCATGCTAATAATTACATATCCTGGAGGACCTCTTGATGTTGCTCAAGACCAGATTGAAGCCTTATTTAGTCTATTATTATAAACAGAAGCCTGTTGTCTCTTGCCTAACATATGGTTCCAAGTTTTCCAGGCAGAAATGGCTCACTCCTCTGTGTTGGATCAACATCTAACTGCAAGGTGGTCCTAACATCTGGATACTCTGATCTGGACACCCTGATCATGCAAAGAGAGAAGACCCACAACACTGAACGCCTGACATAGGCTTAACTAGGTGTAAGACATTACTGAGCATCATTATCTTAGTCTGATAATCCTCTTACTTCCTCATCCTATCCAACTAATGCTTTTTATTTTCAATTAATTGCAATTTAATCAATTAGATTTCTACTAATTTTCTACTAGCAGCTTGATTCCTTATTGTATTTCAGCACTCAGACAGAATGAAGCAAGCAGTGAGCTAGAAATGCTAATGAGAGGCGAAGCTTAACATCTTTCTCACTGCTCATTCTCCCTGAGGTTTTCCCTGTTTTCCTGGCAGCAAGAAAAAGTCAGAGCAAGCACAGTGGCTCCGACATCGTGCCAGGTAACAGGTGTGGTAGCACAGTCTGTTTCACCTCAGATTTCCCCATTATTTGTTTGGTTGTGCAAAAAGACAAGAGCAAGAAGTAATTCCCTTTGCATGTGCATGTGCTCGAGAAACAAATTTCAGAGTATAACTGTCAGCAGTCCCCTGTGGGTCTGGAGACAGAGTCAAGTTTGTTTTCAGTTCACAGTAAGAAGGCACGGAGGGCAGTCATGGATAGCAAGATTGCAAGTGCTCTCCTGATTCTCGCTTTTATGAGCTTCTTTCCTGGTAAGAAAATTTGTTTTATTTTCCTTCATACTTCAATTTGTGTTCCATATGATCAGTACGATAAAACTAAACAGAAGGTTTTCACGTTATGTAAAGTATGTAGGACTTCTATACTCCCATTATCTTTGCGAGCGCACGTTAAAAAAAATATATCCACAGACTGTATCCATGTGTCTATTTCATGACACCTATTGGTCTTCTGCTAGTAGAGATTAACTGACCTAGCTGAACTTGTCCCTTACATAACTGATCAAAATGAAATTATAAGCAGTTATTATATTATAATATATAATTATAAGAAATAATTGCTTATAATATATAATTATAAGAAAGAATTGCTTATAAGAAACTATAAGCAATTATAAGCCCTGAAACCAAGCAGCCTGCAGTAACAGCAGCATATTGCACTGCTATCACTTTTCAGGGTGTTTCTGAGGTAAGAGTGGCCGCAGATGAAAGCTTAGTTTTGAGTTTATCTATCTTCTTCTACTCAACAGCCATCTGTTAGAGCTCCTTTCTGAGAAGCATCAGGATTACAAAAAAAAAAAAAAAAAAAAAAAAAAAAAAAAAAAAAAAAAAAAAAAAAAAAAAAAAAAAAAAAAAAAAAAGCTGCTGGGAAAACCCCATGAGTATCTTGTGGGCAGAAAGCATGCTTAGTTTAAAGGTCTGTAATGCTTCCAGGCTTATGCATCATATGGACATATGCTCCAGCTACATCCTAGCTTCATGTCGAGGTGACACACATGTCAGTCTCTCCTGGGACAGAACACAGCTGGAATATGCCATGGCCAGTCTCAAAAACGGACACTGGACAGAAGGACACTGCTTCATACTCCCTTGCAGTGAAGGCTGTCGTGCCCTTTGGGAAGCTTTTCCTCTGCAGAGTCTGCAGAAGGCAGACTCTATCTAAAAATGGGAAAGTTTAGTTAAGGCAATTCTGCTACATGGTGATGCTCTGCACTTGCCAATGCTTCACTATGAAGTGCATTTGATTTAGATTTCTGTCAGGAAAGAATGAGGTGTTGCTCAAGGAGGGAGGTGTTGCTCTGCCAGAAGAATCATTAGTAGTTTTAGCTGGACAGAAAAATGGATATAGAAGGAAACAGGTGGATAATCACATCAAAATATAAAACAAGGTAAAAGGTTTTGCTTTATTTGCTTAATCCATATTACACTTCTCCAAAGTCTGTCATCTAAAAGGAGTGTGAATGCTGGTCATGGCTCGGAGTCCTGGGATGTGCAGTTGCATTTTAGTATAAAGGGTTGTCAAGACTATCCACAGGAACAGAGGACTGATGAACAGACTGAAATTTCAGCTCCTAGGCTTTTGGTTATATTAGTAAGAACCTCTTGCATCCAATTATCTGGACACTATCTTTGCTGCTTATTGAGGTTCCCTTAAACAGCAGTGAATGTCCCCTTTCAAATACATTCCATATATTCATATATATTCCATAGTTCAAATATAAGGAATTTCAAGCCAAAGATAGAGATTGTTTTTGTAGGAACAATGTTGTCACTGCACATTTTAACCTGTGCTATCCTTCCTTGAAGCCAGAAAGATATCCTGGCATCTGTAGTTAGTGGAGTTGGGAAAGTCCTGAATATCCTGGTTTGTAATCTTAGGTAACTTAGTTCACCTCTCTGCTCAGTCTCTAAAACTGGGATAAAAGTTGTTTGCTTCAATAGGGAAATGTAGGTCTGAAAGGGCTGTCAGGCAGCAGCAAACCCAATCCTTGGTCTTGTATGTTGTACACTACATGGCATAATCCAATCAAACTCCACTCCAAAGGTTATTAGGTTTCTTACTAGGTTTCTTGTACTTACACAGCGTGGATTCTTTAGAGGCCCCCACCCCTCCTCCAGCATCTTGATCAAGCTCCTAAGCTGAATGACTCTTACACTAAGTAGCAGAACTGACTTTTGGGCAAAACAGATTTCACCTCAGGATGTACTCATGGAGGGTAGTTATCTGGCTTTCCAGCTACCTTTTCCTTCCTTTCATAAGAAAGGTCTCCTACACTTATGATAATTCCAGTACTCTTCCACTGCACTTGATATTGTGGGATGCTGAGATAATTAGGTTGCCACCGCAGCCTAAAATTGTTAAGTGCACAAAATCTGCACATCTCAGATACACTGTTCTCCCTCAGTGAAGCTACTGCCTTAAACTCATAGTTAGCAACTGATTTACATACTGAAGCATCAACTTTCTATCCTTTCTGTATTCTTTACTCATTTTTTTTTTCCTCTTAGTTGGATTGAGTTTCAGATACAACAAGCTTCCCTCTCCTTTCCTTGCAGAGACGATGCTGGCAGCAGAGCTGCGGTGTCACTGCATCCAGACGGCCAAAGGATTAATGTCGCCAAAGCATCTGGCCAATATAGAAATGATTCCTAAGGGCCCACACTGCCACACAGTGGAAATCATGTAAGTAGATGAAGCAGGCAATAGAAGGTATTTCCTATGAATGCTGAAAAGTTGGCAGCCCTTGAGCATAAAACTCTCTGTCTGTCTGCCTTCTCCTCTGACCTGCTTGGTTACCAATATTAATTCAAGTGAAATGTTCACTCCATTGCAGAGCAACACTGAAGAACAACCAGCAGATCTGTTTAGATCCCCAGGCCAAATGGGTGAAGATGATAATTAACAAGATTCTACACAGGTATACATCAGAATTATCTAGAAATGTTCCACCAAAGGGCATATTCTTCCAGATTTTCAAAGGGCATCCCATGTATTCCCTCTAATATTAACATCAATGCATGTGACATCTTCAGTGCTCTGAGTAAGGCTAAGCAATATAGAAGGAGTAGAGCTAGCTAACCTTTGGACAAGGCAGAAGCAAGGCTCATCTTATATCTCCCTGAAATTAAGAATTAAGGACCAGATAAACTGTGTGTGTCACACAGTTCAATAAGAACATTGATCCAGGGTTCCTGAGGATAGTACTCTGCTCTGTAAGAGAATCGGGGGCTTTGGAGAGGAATAGTCCTGAAAGCTGTAAGTACAAAGGCATTGCCCAGAACTGCCTCACACTGACTGGTCTGCCCATGAGACAGAGAGTGGAAAGATCAGTCAAATGAGCTTCTTTTATGTCTATGGAGAGATGGATCACCTCAGAGATGAATTACACACCATACCTATCTGTGCAAGCTTATTTTATAATAGCTTTGAATGACTCCCCACCAGTGTAAATTAAACAAGCAAAAGAGAATCAAGAAAAGAGAGTTTTTTCTACTAGAGGAGAGTCTGATTTTAGTCTTGTTTTATATATCCATCAGTCAATCTCACTGTATTGTGTCTGCAGTAATTCATTATAATATCTGCATTACAGTTCCCCCAACAAATGACATGAGGAAAGAAAACAGAGCCATCTCTGCAAACAAGCCAAAGCTGCATCAAAATGCTACTGACCTTTAAGTGTCTCCAGGGTCAGGGTATTCATAGTTTTACTTTTGTTTTTTTCTTTTTTATTCTAATTTCTCTCCATGCAGAAATTGTTAGTTTGTGAAGGGAAAATGATGGAGTCCATAGCTTGTCACAAAGCTAGTAAACTGGCATTTTTTATGGCAACATTTTACACTGTGTTTTGACCGTAGAGGCATTTAAAGCAACATCCGATGCAAACCCTTACTTTACACTGGTCAGTGGGAAGCACCTGCACAGGTTTAGCCATACCAGGGATTTGGCCTTCACGAAAGCTGTACCAAAGCTGTACCAAAGCACCAGTGAGCTTCATTCTACAGGGCTGTAATGTACTTTTTTGTCTAGTTTAAGAGTGTTTCAGTTTAAGAGTAGTTTTCAAAGAAAAGAAACATTAACCAAAGGAAATTCTTACTGAAATTAAAAAGAGAAAGGAAAAAAAGAGTAAGGGAATGAATAAGATAAAAAGGATTTCCCCAATGCCAACTACTAGCTTAGAGACAGCATGTTCAATGAAATGAAGCAAATGATGTAGGATTTCAGTGTTTAGAAAGGTTTTTTCTTTTGTCTTACATATATTGAGAATGTTGCTAACTTTAAAACAACAGAGTCATAACAATTCTGGATTTGCCACCAAACATGACTATTAATACACTATAGATTCTATAGTATTATATATAATATCCTCTCTATAATATATATTCTATATTCACAATGCATAGTATATCATATATAATACTCTACATAATTAATACTGTAGACTCTTCAATTCAGAAGGATTTTAGTAACTATCAAGTCAACTTCTTGGAAATAAAATGGAAAGAAAATGTCTAAGAAACCCTTCTAACATTTCAAGCAGAATGAAATGTGTTAAGTATTTTGCCACCTGAATACTTTTGTGAGGGTTTATGCATAGTGTAGGGGATGAAAAGTAAGCAAAAATAGAATAATACACAAAAATGTACAGCAAATAAAATTCTGTATGACTGTATACAATATTTTGAGTGATATGTAAAACATGGAAATAACCTAGATTAAAATTGTCAGTAATACTAGTTAATATACTTTTCTAAAATATTCTTGCCATTTAAATAACATATTTGAACACTGTTTTCTTTTCAAAATGAAACATGTCCTTTGTCCATCTGAACAGACATATTTTTGGCTCTTACGTATGCAGAATGTCATGAAAAATTATTGAAAACTAACATTGTAGGTTTCCAAATAAATTAAAAAGATGACTTCTCAACTGTGGAGCTCGACAGATTATTTACAGACTGCCTGACTACTGACTATAAAGAAAACACAGAGCAAAAAACAGATTTGTCATTAAGACCACATGTTTACAGATAACTGAAAAAGGTTTTTCCCACAAGAAGTTTTTTTCTTACAAATGTATTGAAAAAGATGCTGAATTCCCACTCCAGTATTTGGCTCAAAATGCTATTTAATTCAGATTTAACTGCTTAACTTAAATAATGCAGAAGTCTTTGCTTAGTTTACTTTGCTTTCACATTGCAGGAGGAAGTGCTAATGAAAAAATGCCTGACAAAAGTAGTTTTGTGTGATTCTGCGTGCTCTATCCAAAATTGCAGTTTTGTAGTTTTGTGTGATTCTGCGTGCTCTATCCAAAATTGCAGTTTTAGATTCTAACTAATTTACTGCCTCTCTGGGGCATCATCTTAAAGATTTAGGTAACTGGCCCTCAGATCTGCTATTAGAAGGAAGCTTATAGCAACACTGCTACTTGAATACTTAGAAAACTTCATCTAATTTCTAATCTACCTTTGACCAGAATTAATTAAAAATCTTTTGATGTTTTCACTCTGTAAATCCTCTGCATAAATGGTTCTCTTTCTCTCCCCAGTAATGCATCTGTAAAAAGCCCCTCAAAATCCCTTCTCAACAGGCTCTTTTTATCTCTTTACAAAATATGAATACTTTAATCTTGTAATCACCTTCAGAGTTCTTCGCTGCATGTACTCTGATTTAAGCCAGTCTCTCTTGAACATAAATAACGGTATTTGAGCTAAAACCTTGATCTTTTTGTAAGGTGACAATGCGTAATTGTAAAAAATATAGATTGCTGTGGTTGTTTCCATGGCATTTTAACTCCATTTTAGGGGGCTATCCAGACATAACAGACAATTTCTATTTCTCAAGTAGCAAGAATCTGCCTCATAAAGATTATTGATGTGAAAAAAAATACAGACTTATTGTTATGTTGCAAGACAGAATGTATGCCCAAGGTGACAATATTCCTTCAAGATGTGGCTTAACTCCTGGTGAACCAACTGCTGGGCTCTGTGCTGGTAAATGAAACATATTGAGTCTGGGTCATTTCACAGCAGAGAAGTTAATAACGCATCAAACCTTTCTGTCTTTTCATATCCGTAACAAAAATGTTGCACTCTCATCTAAAAGTGACACAGCTATAGCAACATTTTTAGCATGCCAAGGGATATGAGAACTGGGGGACAAAGATATGGCTCCCCCAAAGCACTGGTTGAGTGTCTGGACCGTGCCGGTTTAGGCAGGCCCCAATGCAGCCACACATGGGGAGGAGGGAATCGAATCCTCCTGAAGCCAGCTCTTATACAGGCACCCCAGGGCTCCTGGTTTCTGTTCTACCATTCAAGAAATAGAGAGTGTCCTTCAGACTGCAAGTACTGGGCAAGTTAAAAATGAAAGATGCATCACAAAATATTAACAAGTGTGAGAGACCGAAATGATTCAACAGAAGGAGAAAGTTCCTCCTAGATCACAGGGTCTACTAAAACAGATTAAATATATCCATCTATCTGTCTAATCTGAGTACATCTAAGTTTCATCTATGAAAAAAAAAAATCTATTCTCATATGGCTGCTTTTGGTACTGGCAGACAGCTCGAGTTCTTGTCCTTGATAATGGAGCAAGTGAACTAGAAGTCAGGAAAATCAATCAGCAATTTTGTTTCCTGTTAGAGAAGCCTCTGCGACAAAGTTACAAAATTTTGTTCCTAGCAGTATTTTGCAATCTTTACAGCAACAGTAGCCTTTTGATGACTACTTCTATAGAAAAGGGGGAAATCTAAATCACAAAAATGTCATCATAGAAAAAAAAAAAGAAAAGAAAAAAAAGTGTGTGTGAAAAAATCAGCAGTGATTTTGCCTTCGGTGTTATTAAAGTTCTCTGCTGGGCTGCTGGGGATGGATGAATATTGCACTGCTCTGACAGAATATGTTGGAAGAATAAAATAAGTAATTGAAGTGTTAAGACCCAGGAAAGATATTTCTTTAAGGCTATGTCTTTTGATAGGATAAGTAACTGTCACAGGGATCAAGCTGAAGTTGCCATTAAACCTAAACTTTAACCCTTCCAGATAGCACAGAGGAAAAAGCTTGCAATGCTAAGCAGACATTTTGCTGCAGTGTCCACTAATACTGCTACCATTTATAAAATGTATCATCATCTACTGAAAACAAGTTGTTCAGCGCACATTATGCTGCTGTGTACCACTGCTCCAGGCTTCAGATGGTTTCTGCATTACAGATGAGCAGCTGTGAAAAGGCATTTCTGCTGTCAGTGAGCTTGAGCAAAATTGAATCTCCTTGTTTGAATCTCCTGTTTGGCCAGTGGGCCCTTTCAGAGAGGAGTTGCAAAAATCAGTACTATGAAGCTGTGAGGTCCCTCATGGTCATATCATTCTGTGAAAATTACCACTGATATTGATGCTCCTCATCACAGCATTTGAATGACTTTCAAAGAAAAACAATAGTGTCTGTTACACCTCATGTAATCTCTGGTAACTTTCCTTGGCGGGGAAAGCTACAAAGTTGTTAGAGTTATCCTTGTTCATGTGAATGGTAGGCTACAGAGTGTAAAAGAGAAATCTTCATAAATAAAATTTAGATGAGATTTGGAATAAGGTGGCAGTGTCATACCACATTTTAAACATGGTAACAGGGCAGGTTGGGATGGAACATATAAACTTGCTAAAAATTCTTCCTACTAAAGTGATCTTCAGGTCAACTATCTCATGGATCTTCAACTTTCACTAGGTATCAACAGCGATTTAGTTGCCCAAACACTACTTAAAAGAGCTTCAAAACAAACAAACAAACAAACAAACAAACAGCTGAATAGTCAAGGCTAACCTTAAATATAAACAATGCGATTTCTGTTTAGAAGAAGTATATTGGGGCACTGAGTAAGCCAGAGGTCTGCTGCTAGATTCCTGGAAAATCAGACCATCTGCTGAAGGAGAAATCAGAGTGCAAGACATGTGCCAGCTACTGGAGTGAGAGGCCTTTGTAGCCTCAGTGATAAGCATGGGATAGAAAGCTTCAGGCCAGGGCTCTTCCACAGCACTTTCCCCGCGTGCAGCAGTCTCTTTATCAGGTTCCCCATCCTTAGAACAGAAAAACTCATTTTACATGGGCAAGGAGCATTGATCTGGTTTTGCAAGGATCTCATTATGTAGTACAATTCTTAGGTAGCTTAGGAGAGTAAAAGGGAAGTATATATATATGAACGCCACTGAAGCTTGAAGGAAAAAAAAGATTATAGAAGCGCATTAGCATGATCTGAGCTACATGACATAAATCATTCTCCTAAAATCAGTGCACAGTATCTTCCTATGACTCCATATAAAGCATGTGTCAGAGAACAGTGAAAGTTGGCAGGACTGTTTGCCCTCTTCTCATCAGGCAGATACAGATTACAAATGAGAAAGGCACAAGCCAAATTCCAGATAGTTCTTTTTGCATCCAGGTTTAAAGGAAGAAGGAAGGTAATTTAGCTCACTGTGGGAGGATCAAAATCAGAACATCAGTAAAATCAAAAAATGGGACAGAATTAGAAAAGGCTCAGAGGAAAGCAACAAAGGTGACAAGACGTATGGGATGCTTTCTAACTAAGAAACAATTAAGCACGTCTTTTCAGCCTGGAAGAGATGGCAGAGAGAATATGATAAAATTCTATAATACTATATGCTAATACAATACTAAAATTCTATAATAAGGCATGCATAAGGCAAACAAGAAATGATTTGTCCTAATTTCACCATAAAAGCAAGTCAGGCAAAAAAACAAAAGTAGCAGGTGGCAGATTCAGGAAACAAAGCTGTTTTCCTTATAAGAAATAAGCTGTAGGATTCTTTGATAAACCTGTTTGTGGAGATTAAATGTTTCCATGGGTTTAGACAGTGATTAGAAAAATTTAGAGGAAAAATCCTATGAGGCCTGTTCAATTCAAGTAAGAACAGGAAGTTTCTTCTTTGCATCTGGAATAATATAGAGACATCATGATATTTATGGGTTACAAAGCATGGCCTCTGTTGGCTTGCGTGAGAACAGCTCAAAAACTCTTCCCCTTAGATTCATGGAAAAATAAAAGGCAATAAAACTCAGTGGTTTGTTTCAAAAAGCATGCTGAGTCAACTTTCCAGCCCTCATGCTACTGATTTCATAGCCTAGATGCTGGATTAACCATATGAACATCATTATCAGCTTGAAAAAAAAAAAAAAAAAAAAAGGAATCTATAACTTCCTCTTTTGCAGGATGATTTAGAAACTTTGTACATGAATAAGAGAGTAATTATAGTCTGAGAGAGCATACTATTACTGTGTACAAGAGCCACGTTAGAGCTGGTGCCCAAATTCCTACTGAACTACTCACATCAAGGAAATCAAAGAAAATCTACAATTTCAGAAGCTTCTTCCATTGATTTGCTTTTTCAAAGCAAATAAACAAAATTTCTCATCAGTGTGATTTCCCATAGTCCTCGGTGAGCATTTGCAAAGACAGCTCCCCACCATTATGACTATGCCAATGTCCATGTGGTATAGCAGTTCATCTTCAGTCTTTCCTGGGAAACTCTGCCTACTGCAACATAAGGATTTGCACAATGTTAACTTCTGTAAAAGCGTTTTCTGGAGCTATGCTTAGAAAAAGCCAATGATAAATACAAAACAAATCGATGACATTCAAATTGCCCTCATCTCAGTCCTTCCAGCTAAAGGACTGAAATAATCCTGCATGAAAAGTCTTTGAGGAAGTTTTTGGATCAAAATCTTAACGAAGCCAATCTCTTGCAATGGGCTTTCTGTGAAGCTTCTATTTCTACAGTGTTCTGTTTCCCAGCTACATGTTGTAGCTGCTCAGTCGATATGAGTTCCACAAAAGAGCTAATATAAATAATATTTTAGAAAACCTGAACATATTAATGAGGAAAACAGAGCAAATAGGGAAACCAAGTGGACAGGTCCAGATTTAGAGGAAGAGAAAGAAGGAATTTTGGAAAAGAAGAAAGTATTAAGACTGAAATAGTAAAGATTCCTCAGTGGCTTGTGGAATCTTTCTAACTATACCTGCACTGGCCTGACTAATTAAAGCATGAGTTTTGACACTCTAAATTATTACCCTTGTCATCATGTGTTGGAAGGAAATGTGGCTTTCTGGTGGCAGATGTAGCAAAGTACATGGGAAATAATGACTCACTAAGTGATAAAATACAATATACCTAATAGCTCACCTGTTAGGCTCATGGTACACTAAATAAAAAATACTTATTTTCAGTATTAAAGATGATGAGTATACATGCAGTTCTTTAGTCAAACACAGAAAGTCAGAATCATTAAAGAAATGGAATGTTTACACACCATTACTTGGAATCTGTAAGAGTCATTTCTCCCCATTTCCTTCTAAGCCAGAAGGGAGTAAAAGTCCGTTGATAAGACAGACATGGTTTGTTGGTAATGATAATTTCTCTACTAGATCAAATAGTATAATTAGGAGACATAAGTACATGCAAATAGAAACTCTTTTTCAGGCTACTGTTGTACTTCCCTAGATAGTGAAAATATTGAGGTTATTTAATTGTCAAATAGAGTTTGGTGGTTTTGCCATACACTAAGGATGCCTTTTAACAGTAATACTGTGAAGCTGCTGTGTACTGTAGGTTGCATTTCACTCTGACATAAGTGGCGTTCTGTTTAGATATATGAAAAACAAAAGGTATTTTTCTTAGATAACTTCAGAGCTTTCTACAATAAGGGACTGAATCTTCCCTAGAGGAGGAAAAGATCGATTATCCCCTTTGGTTTAATGATAGGGAAATGGAAGTTGCAATTATGCCAGAAGAATGAGGGTCTCCTCTCTTCTGACACTGTACAGTGCTGAAGGATTGTCCTCACACTTCATTGAGGAAGATTATCACAGCCCTAATGACACAAAAACCTGCTCTGTTTGACCAACAGAACAGCACTGTGGTGATGCAACTCTTAAAATTTTCCTAGCAAATATGGGCTTGTTACCAATTCATACATCCTGAAGAGAATACTGTGCAGTTTCCACTTAGAATTACAGCAGTGTATACGATAAGAAATTTATACTTGGTGTTCTCATTTAGTTTTACTTTGTTCTAAGTGACAAGCAAGTCTTTCTAGAATAAGAATCACCCCCAAGGTTTCACCACAGCATTTTTTTTCCTCAAAGATGCATTTTAACGCTCTCTTCTGCACAAAACAGGAACAGGACATAGTTGAATTTGAACAATGTTTCCTACATTATCAGACTCTTTTCAAATCCTGCAAGGGAAAAAAGGGTGGTTAAAGAGTAGATGTTTGATGTTAATGAGAAAAGCTCCCTAGGGCTCTTCTTAAGTAGCTATGCTATGACAAAAATTGCAATTTCATATTTCCTAAAATGTATGGGATTTTTGCAATGACCTGAATTATTTGTCTACTTTTCCAATGAATTCTTGTCCTAATTCACATGATATATAACATGTCTCACCCACAAGCTGTGAGATGAATCATTGCAGAAAAGTCTTAAACTCTTAAATCTTATTCATCTAAAAAAAAAAAAAAAAAAAAAAAAAAAAGTTCTACCTAGAAGTTGTTGCACCAAAGACAATGGAATTACACTACCAGCAAACTCAGCCTGTATATGCTTTTGCTCTTTTGCTGTGTTTGCCATATATTTAACTATCATGTGGATGAACTCACTTGTATTAGTTACCAGTATGTTACTGAATTATGGAAAATACCAGTTCTCTCTACTTTAGTGCAAGAGCATTTTTTTCATTTCAGGGTTTTTCCAAAGGCACACCCTATTTACTAGTCATCATGTCTTAACTACTAGCAATGTTTTCCTTCAATAGCCCATGATTAACAATGTATTGCAATATTAGCAAGAACATATATACTTCAAACTTCCTAATGGACAGGAACTGAGTGGCACATACCAATCAAGTTTCATTGCCATCTTTCTTGAAATTCTACCATTCTATGGGGCCTGCAATATACCTAGAGAAATACTGAGATTAAAACTTTGAGATTGAATTGTTCCCGCTCTGATTCCAGAGGATTTTATAGACGCTAGGTTTTAGTCATGTCTTTACAACGGCAGATGAGTTGTTCTAGTTGAAGGTATTACTACCTCACTACCTCCATATCCCCTCAGTATTGGCGTGGTTAGATGGAAAAACAAAAGCTAAAAAGCAAAAATGTCACAGCTGAAACACCTTTAAAAGCACCTTACAAGAAAAGTAATGCAAGTAGGAGATAGCTATGGAATTGAAAAATAAGTATTATTTGAGACAAGAGGTTCCAATTAGCCTGGAAATCTTCCTTGAGTTAATGTAATTTGCAGGAATGACGTAAGCACATAATAAAGCAAACTGAAAGCCAGTGAAATTTAGGATCCTAAGTGAGCTCAAAGATTAAAAATTTAAAATATGAACATAGTGGTTTAACTTGCTGAGGGTCCTACAAGTAAGAAAAATCCTATCCAGAGTAATCCTAATGCAACTACGCTTGTATGGTTATATCATTGTTCATGTTTCCTTATTTAGACACACAAAAACATCCCTTCCAAAACAGTAATGTTCTTACAGTGGTAGTAGATGTGCAAGTTAAAGTTATAATCTATTTGGAACTAAAGCATACTTACTAATTGCACCATGAAAGACTTCTGGGGTTCAGCATTTGAGAGTGCTGCTGCTTTAAGCAAAGGCCACAGATGCTGCAAGGAACATTTTTTTTTCTGCCAGCACACTGCAGGGACTGCAGTGCTGTCATGCCAGTAGCTAACAGGGATATATCAGCTACATCTCTCTGTAAAGAGAAAGGCTGGAGCCATCCTTATGAGTTTTGGGGACAGCGATTAAAATCATTCTGTTATTGATATTCATAATAAGATTAATCCATGTGTCATGGTCATTTTTTTCCTTAACATCTGCCAGGAAACTAGAATTGTTATCTAACCCGTAGAGTAGCTCTTAAAAATAAGCTCATGTTTGCTGCTGAATTTCAACTGTTTAAAGCTGTATCATGCCTATGCACTGAACAGAAACAGATCTGTATTTTGAATCTACTTTAGAGATAAAAACATAACTAGATGAGTATTAAAGAAAGTTCCTCATTCTGAAGAACCAGAAGACCTACTTCTCATTTCATTCAAACCCAGGTTTACATCAGTACAGCGGAAACACCTATGCCTGACTTCTGCATGAGAGGATGAAAAGGGAATCAGCTGCTCAGGGCTACTCCATCACAGAATCTACACTAAATAAAATACTTCCATTCTCAAAAAAAAAAAAAAAAAAAAAAAACAACCTTTCTTCAGTATATGGTTATCTGAGGATTATTAAATAGAAAAATAATTAGAGTACATTTTTCATGCAGTTAGTAGCCTCGCTTTTTTACTAATGCAGTACTCATGAGTAGGAAGTAGATTGTAGTGCTGACCACTCACCCTAGAGTAAGTAGACACAGGTTAAAATAAAATAGGCCCCATTACTCCACCTAGTAAGTGCCACTTGAGAGAACCTGTGGTCAAGCAGGTAGTTGTGAACAGAACACAGCAGGGAATGGAGAATTCAGTGCATTGCTTGCTGACTTTGAGGCATTTAATGCAAAAAGTAGATGTTACTTCAGCTTTGGATCATCTCATAGATATAGTGTATCAAAGTGCCAGACATAGTTACAACACTGCTCAAAAGCTCTGGTCTTTCCTTGCCTAAGAAGGAAAGTTTATAAGACATTGTCACCTAAACAACTGTGAATGTTTGTATGAAAAATCATGATGAGAAACTTACCTTGATGCATATATCAGTGCACCCACAAAAATCTCAGGTATAAACCCTTTAAAATAAACTGTTCTGTTTTATAAGTGTTTTCAAGCATACCTTTACATTACTCGAACAGATCATACAAGCGACCCAGGGAAGAAGTATTCCCAGACCTCTAAAATTCTCTAAGAAAGGATATGAGTATCTATCTGAGTTGATTCTAGGCATACTATTTCCTAGGAAGAAGTTGCAGATGTTTGTTGAAGTCAAAATGATTAATTAACATTGCAAAATCTCTACTCACACAGCATCACTGAACTATGCTTTCCTGCCTAATTACAACAAGTTTACAGAAATATTAAACACAGGGCACAGTTCCTTAGTAGGATGACTGATCTGGCACAATCTATTCTATTTGTGATTCAATGACAGAAAGCTGGGGTGCTAACAAATTATTTAATTTAGTTTTAATTTAATTAAAAATCTTGAAATAATTCAGTTTGCTAGGCTGCACAAGGATGGCAGACAAAATATCAACAGGTCTGTGGGCTTTCATTGAACAAAACTCAGTTGAGGAACAATTCAGGAGCTAGAATGATGTATCCACAGCTCTCCTGACAATGCCAGACCACCAAAAAGAGAGGGGAGTCTGTGTGAACCCTCACAAGTCTGCACTGCAAAAGCCCCTTTGCCAAGGTCTATACCACTCTGTAGAATATAAAACATAAACCAGATATAAAAAGAGACCAGAATATAAGGGTGCAAATCTTCCTGTACTTTTACCCAGAACCATTTGGTTCCCATATTCCTCAAACACTGCTGTATTCATGTATGATATGTAGTTATAACAAAGACAAGAATACAGAAGTAATTACAAAATCAAACACATGTTTCCAGGCTTTATGTATTCTGCAAATTACTTATTCCTTATTTCGGTTTGCTTTCACAATCATCCTTGGGTTGTTTGCTTGAATACAACGGAGTGTCAGGGTACAATAAAGAGCATTTTACTTCATGGTTTTACTATGATAGGGGCTACACAGTTCATGCCAGAGGGATGAATGTTTTTTTGGCTGATCATAGGCAAAAATAGAAGGAAGACCTGGAAACCAGCATTCTGTTCTATTTAGGTTGCCATGACAAATGGCAACGTCCCTCTTCTGAGACAGCATTGTGACATTTGTAAAAGACTGAGGAAGTATATCCTATTTAAAGCATTGTTACATATGGATAAATATTTGTACTGAAAGGCTACTGTAACAAGTAGCCCATATTTAGTCTTTTGTATTTTAATACTCTAAGATTACACAGATGCAGTCATTTGCTTGACTGCAGCAAACAGTCTGGAAACCAAAATATTGTGGTTAACCACATAATACATAACTAAGTCATAGAAAAGCATGTTGTAAATATTAAAAGTTTATAAGAGTCTCCTACAGAGAACGTTCAGACTTATGGTAAAAAGTCCAAAGACTGCTGCCTTGAGAAGAATTCCCTGAGAAATTCATTTCCCTGAGAAACGAATTGTTGGAAGCACAAAGGTGATTCTGTGAAAACTCTTGCTACATGTGTCTTTTTATAATCTTCCCTAGAACTACGTTTCTGGGCACTGTCAGAAACAGGATGTTGGGATAGGTGTTCTCATCCAAAACAACCATTTTTACCAAAGTGATATGTACTTGGCTCTATCACAGTTAGAAGTTGGACTAATCCCTAACCTTCTCTCTCTCTCATAGAAAACTCACAGATGGACAGGTAGTGTTTTACTGCAATACAAAACCAAAGTATTCAGCGCATCCGCAGTACATCTGCACATATAGTAAGTTTTCCTCTAGAGGAGGAAGCCTATCAGAAATCACCATCACCACATTTTCTTTTCGCTGCCTGATCAACCCAGGAATAACAAAGGTTACACAGAAAGGTAGGTCTGGCTTCATATGACCAGAGCAGCAGAAATTTGCAAAATTCCAAGAGTCTACAGCAGATTTTTTGCTAGTACATAGTGCCTGGTATGCACCAAAAACTAAGGCAACAGCCCATCTTCCTCAACAGGTAAAAAGGGTAATTTGCCTCTTGAAACAGATGCCTATTTTATACATCATTTTTAAAACTGAGTCAGTGGAGACTATTGTAATTCTTCCCTCTAGTTCTATGTCATATATTTTTCTTCACACACAAACTATTCTACTAAAAGAGTAATGAAAATAGCTTTTTGTGCAACTTTGGATTTTTGCCTCCCACTCAATTTTCAGCATGGGAGTATATTGCCCAACAATAAATGCCAGCAAAAGAAGAAACATCAAAAGTTTACCATGTTTTAGAGTCCCTCTCTGGAAATAAGACTTGATGATATCATTTCTCTGAAAATCGCAAAATACTGATCATGAAGAAATTGAAGCCCAACTGTAGCCTTCAGATAAATGCCCATTTAAGTAAGCTTCAGATAAATGCCCATATATAGCCAAACTTCCACAGTTATATCAAGTCTGTTGTTGCAGTTTAAAAATGCATTTAACTCTTGCAGCTATTTCTTTGACCTGTAATCTGGAATTGGAAAAAGCATTTCTATCAAAAGTTCCACTTTAAGTGACTGAAGCAAGAGTTTCCCAAACTCTGATGGTATTTGTGCAGCATTGTAAGGAACCTGATTTAATGAAAACATTTAATATATTTAAAGGAACGGCCCTCAAAAATAAAAGTAGCTCTTATTGCCATTAGTGTCAGTTGAATGCAGTTTATCCCTGGGGGAAGACAGGAAAATTTACTTGAAAGGAATACTCCATTTAGCATTAAGAATAGAGGTGTTCCTGCTCCAGCAGAACACAGACAAGTGTTTTGCTCACTGAATACCAATTCATCAATGCTCTTCCATTTGGAAGATACCTCCCAAAATGAGCACCAATTAGAATTTAACTTGCCAAGCTAGGAACAGTTATTGTAAGGTTTGGAGGTTGCCAGTATTATTAGAATATTTAAGTGAACACATTGCCAGTGAAGGCCTTGAAGTTCAAGCAGTTCTCATGGTCAAGCTAAAACGGTAACGAAAGACAGGCTTTTATGCCCTGCACACAGAGGACAAATAACACACAAGTTTTCCACACAAAACCACTGGCATCATAAGCAAAGCTCATCAACCTACTTAAGAAAATTATATTAAGAACTATTTGTCCTTCCTGATTTTGTATGTCAGCATAAATGTGATTTTTCACCTCAACTCAGTTTCCTTCATTTTCTCTTAACTGCTAAGCAGCACAGCACCACTTTTGATAGCCACCTAAGTATGCAACCCCAAGTAAGCTGCTACTCTTAGTATATACAGTTGGCGCTCCCTTTCCATTTACTGTTGATATCTCTAATACCCTATTGTAGCACAGCTTGCATTGATTCTTCATCACTTTTATTGTATTAATGACCTTTCCATAAAGTGATAGTACCTGACAATTTTCAGAGTAACACTGTTCCTCTAATTTCCAGACAATAAATACAATATAATCCATACCTTTCTTTTTTTTTTATTCCAGCAACTTTGCTACTCCTCTCTTCTTCATTAAATACTACCTTTAAATCAGCTCTACAACTAGCGCACAAAACCAGGAAAATATAATTACATCACCACAGATTTTAAAATCTCCAATGAAAGTAAATATCTGCAGATGTTCAGAAATATACTGAATAAAGAATTTATATTAAAAGACCTCTTTATTCCTTTAGTTTTTCAAACTGAGATCACTTAACATACCATATTTTTCTGTCTTTAACATGTACTTTCATTTTGATCTGTGGTTTCTTCTTTGCAGGAATATTGCCTCCATCACCATAAGGGTATTAAATACATTTTTACTAGCACAAAGATCACTTTAAACACTTAAAACTAACCAGAACTTTCTGAGCATTTATTTGTAAGTTTTTTCCCATGATCTTCTTTCCAGAAGTCAAGACCCAAGATCCACTGCACTTTTTCTTAGATCCTTATGAGTGCTTTTTTTCTGTACTCCTGCTACTTTCTGTAGCCTGCCTTCCTCTGAGTCTTCCAACAGGGGTACAACCAAATCTCCCGGTCCATGGATACCAATTCACTTTGTCAGTTTATAAAAGTGTCTTTCAATAAAAACCCAGCACAGGCTAACTTACCAAGCTAATCTCAAACTACCACTGCCTCACCAGAACCCATCTCAGTAAACAATTTGAAGCTATTCCTCACCTGTTTTGAACACTCTATAAAGAATTAGATGCTCATCATGTACAATCAGCCACTCACCTCAGACACAAAAGCCAGCTGTTCACAGCTCACTCTGAGCAAAATACATCTTCAGCTCACAGCAACAAAGCATTTGAAAGGACCATCTGTCCTTGCCTGAAAGAAAAACAAAACAATAAGTGACGGAAATTATTTTAACTTTGCATCAGACACAAGTTTTGTGCCATAAAAGAGCAGAAATAAACTGATGAAAACTTGGCACCACTGCCACATCAGTGTTGGTACCTCCATAAGTCCTCCAAAATAAAGAACGATGACATTTTATAGATATATAAGCAGCTGTAACATGCAGATGACATGCAGATGTCAGCTATTCTATACATCTTTTTCAGGAAGGTTTTGGACAATACCTATGTTTTCAGTAAATAAAATGCCAAGAGTTTAGAGACAAGTGTCTCATATGGTTACCTTTATCTATACTAAAACCTTATCTGAATTCTTAACAAGAATACCATGTTGAAAATTGTGACCTGGCCTTGTAAAGTCCTTATTTTTAGTTATGCAGATGAATTGGAAATGTTTTACTAAGTCACAGAAACGAAGATTTTCTCTCTTTTTTTTTTTTTTCTCAGTAGCAATGCTAGTTATGTCTGCATAATAGAGTAAGAGCCACACAGAAAGCTGCTCTTACATTTTGCTGAGATATGCTATTAGAAAAAGAATTTCTTTTGGTCTTTTTTTTTGAAAATAATCTGGAATATAAGATCTAAGGAAGATTAAAGCTTCATATTAAAAGTCTGGGGAATGTTCTTATTTCTTAATGATTAAAAAATAACCTAAAGTAGAATATAAACTCAAATAAGATATGTCATCAAACTTAAGAGATGCTTCCCAAGGCTTAAAATGTACAGTCTCTGTCCTTTTTATCTATAGCAAAGAGCTCAAGCACTGAGACACTTTGTTCTTCTTTGTGTATAGATCTATAAAGAGTAACGGTATAGAGAAAGAGTTAGTGGGAATTAGGAATAGTTGTCATTATTAGTAATAGTTGTGCAATTACACATTCTGTTTTGACATTAAAATCAAATCAAATTCTATATAGCATAATATGTATTTAATAGTATCTCTGAATGACTGAGGTTGGAAGGGTTCTTTACAGATCATCTACCCCACCCAGACCTGTTGAAGCAGGATCATCTATAGCACATTGTCCAGGATTGTATTCAGGCAGCTTTGGAATACTTCAAGGAAGGAGACTCTACACTGCTGTCTTTACTTTCCCTTCCATTTCCTGAGCAACAATGTGTGTTCAATAAATGTATATGCTCTGATCTTTCTGCTACAGACTGCCTAGAAATATGCGTAGTCAAGGTTGTCAATAATGTTCTTGGTGACATTCGAACCAAACTTAAAAATACTGCATTTACAAAGGCAGCAGACCGAAAAGTAACAGCATAAGCAGGAATAACGTATGCCACTGCTGCCACCTAATGACTACCTTGTAACATGACACTGAAAACAAGGAAAGAAAAACTTGCATTTATATGCAATCCTAATTGAATTGAACGTATCCTAATCCATTCAAGGGCTTTATAAATACAACATAAAGACACAGTCTGGAATTCCCATGGTGATGATGGCACAAGACACTAAGAGAGGCAAGTTACCATCACGATACATAATAACGCACATATACATATAAACATGTATTTGTGCATGTATTAACAGAAGATAATGTTCTGCATGTTCTGTACTGCCTTCTTTTCAGTCTGCTTGCAGATCAGCACTTCTCAACAGAAAAAAAAAAAAAAAAAAAAAAAAGAACTTAACAACCAAATAACTGAACATTTCCTGAGGGCTGAAGAGTTCTTCCTTAATATGTGTTCAGCTCTGCATGCGTTCTCTCTCTTTTCTTTGTCTCCTCACACTTCCGTTATTTTGGTTAAGGAGAGAGAGCGGAGAGGAGAAAATATTTTGAACACAAAGACCACCCACTGGTGGGCTTTTAATGGACATTTAATAACATCACTATATCTTTCTATTCTATATTGAGAAAATAATCTGATAAAATAACTGACCTAGGGTAAGATACTTATGACTTTTAAAATGGCCTGATTATCTCTGTTTAGGTATTCTTTATTAAGCAGTATTTGAACAGTCTCTTAATGTCCTGTAACCCACTTGCTTTAGTTTCTTTCCTTAGCTCTTTATGGTTTTAAGTAATTAAAATTAAATATGTTAAAAACAATTTTATTTTGTTTTCTGCATGAACAAAACAGGACAATATAAAATGGAGGGTTGCTAGATGAAAATTAGAGCATTGGCACACATACACACAAAAACATTTTCTTCCTCCTACTACAGTAAATGAACAAATTATATTTGCTTGCAGCGGTCACTATATATCACTGATGTCCTGCTCATAGAAAAGACATGCTTGAATAAAAGGCAACTATGCTTTTCTGCTGAGTTTAGCATCACTTGGTAGAAGAATATGATTGCCTGTATTTGTCTGTTCACAAGTGAGTTACTTTTGAAAAAAAGCTATTTTCAAGTCTCAATTGGCGTACTAAATTTTATCAACAAATATTAATAAAACATCTGTCTTTTCTACTGTACTAATTTTCCAGAAAAAAAAAAAAAGGTGGGCATCTTTTATGTGGGAAATGTCAGCAGCAGCAGCAATTCAAAGATTCGCAATCAGGTACACATCTTGTATAAAAAAAAACAGTAAAAAGTGGAGAATCTTTGCAAAAATTTCATGCTGGACAAAAGAAAATTTTTGATGGAAGTTTCTGCTCTGTCACGCTGATTTTTAAGACCAATGCCATTTTTTTTTCATCTCCCCATCCTGATTTTTTTGTGTGTGATCCCCTACAACTTTTCTCTTTTTTAATACATCTTAACATCACTACATAATATATTTCTCCTTCAAGTACTCCACTTCCTTACTTTAATTCATTTTCTCATCTCACCTGCTAAAGTGACTAATATGAGAATGTTATGTTATGAGAATGTTCAGTGCCAGAACACTGGCATTGAAAGTCTCCACATTTAGCTTTAGAATATATGTTCTCACTTAAAGAAATTGTCATGACCTGTCATGACCTCATAGCGTCAGGCTGCCTGTAGATAAAGAACGATGTCTCATTTTCCACTCTAGCTTTGCAACCATTTAACTTGTTGTTGTAAATGGAACATTAGATATAGGCTAAATATATATGTGTATATATATGTGTGTGTATTAGTTTAATAATAGGGAGTTAAGATTGGAATAACAACATACAGGGAACTTCTACTAAATCAGTATTTCAGAATATAAATTTGGAATGTTAAGAATTTAAAACTAAATAAGCACTTGTGAATATAATAGATAAAATAACTTGGATTTAATGGTAAGTTAAATCTATCCATACTTGAATATCTGTTTCCATAGAATCATCAATGGTAGTCCTAAAAAGAAATCTATTCAAAAAATGAACATTTTTTAATGAATGAGACCAAACTGGACTAGATTATCTCTAGAGTTCCCTTCCAGCCTTAACCATTCTGTGATTCTGAAATACTAAATCGATGTCCGTAATATTCCATTCTTTAGAAACTGGATTGCACTGATTTAAAATTAAAGTTATATCTTTGATCTATCTTGACAATTTAACAGTTAGGAGCATAAATTGACATGGATCTTCTATGTCCTCACATATTCAGTTTTCTTGAAACAGTATATTGGTAAGAAATAATCAAGAGGGTAAGGGATGCTGTATGTAGCTGTGTCAATGAACCTTGGTAAAATATTCCTTTTGATAAGGCTTTAAAATTAAGATAGCTCATGCCAGATTATGCAAAGTTTAGTGTTGCTGCTACTTCCAAAATAAGAGGTGGCAAGCAAAGGCAGACAACACGTTGTATCTATAATAATGGAACTGAATAGGACTAAGGCAGACAACACGTTGTATCTATAATAATGGAACTGAATAGGACTCTAGGAGAAAAAAATATTTAAAAATCATATGCACAGTTTCTGTGCAAGCACCTACATCATGTTCCTTACCTGAACACTGATCAAATAAATGCCATAGCAGAAACTACTGCCTCACTAATGCATTGCATCTCTGGAAAGCATCAACAGCTTCAAAAATGAATCTATCAGTTGTCAGTGCTCCAATACTGCAGATGAGGCTGTCATTACTTTTGTGTACTTTGATCAGAATATTTCAGTCCTTTTTCTTTTTCTCCTTTCTACATAGCCCAAAATCTGCCGTACAATAAGGACATGCCACATTTGAAGGAGAACTGAAGTTCATAGGGGTCACTGATGTGCACGAAGAGACGAAAGGCCCGAAAGCTCTGTCTGCTTTCCTGCCCGAGGGCATCGAAGTTCCCGCCACAGTCCCGCAAAGCATCGCAGCGTGCGCCGGGGGAACGGAGCCGAGCTGCTCGCCTTTCCAGTACACAAACCACAGGCTCGCCTGCCCTGGCTGCACAGTTCGAGCCTTGCTGGAAGGCATATTCATCGCACCCCCGAGGCATCGCGGCTCCCCCACCGCGACGATCGGCGGCAGCTCCCAGACACCGGGGACGCCGAGGCCACCGCGGAGCCGGCAGGGGCCTTGCCAGCACCCCGCCCCGGCGCGGTCCGGGCTCGCCGCTCGCCTTGGCTCCTCCCTTCGCCGCTCAACTGCGGCGGTGCTTCCGCCCGGTGGGCCCGACATGGCGGCGGCCGCCTTCTCCTCCTCCTGCGTGCTCCGCCCTGGCTTGGTCCCGCTCAGGAGATGGCGAGTCCTCTCGCGCCCAGCGCCCGGGGCTACCTACAGCACCAGCAGCTCCCCGCGCAGCGCCGCGAGGTAGGCAACAGCGCCCCAGGCATCTTCATCTTCCCTCCTTCCGCCACTGCGACAAGTAGCATCCTCGGGAAGGGCCAGCCGGGCGCAGGGGGGAACTCCGCCGCTCGCCGAAGCCGTTTAACGGTCGCACTGGACGCCCGCGAGCGCATGAGGCGGCGGCGGCCGTTAACGGTCGCGCTGGACGCCTGGAGCGCGTGAGGCGGCCGCAGCCGTTAACGGTCGCGCTGGACGCACCCGAGGGCGTGAGACGCTCCCAGCCGTTAACGGTCGCGCAGCACGCCCGCGAGGGCGTGAGGCGCTCCCAGCCGTTAACGGTCGCGCAGCACGCCCGCGAGGGCGTGAGGCGCTCCCAGCCGTTAACGGTCGCACTGGACGCCTGCAAGCGCGTGAGGTCGCCGCAGCCGTTAACGGTCGCGCTGGATGCCCGCGAGGGCGTAAGGCGCTCCCAGCCGTTAACGGTCACGCTGGACTAGCGTGAGGTGGCCGCGCGCCGCGGCAGTGCGCGAGGCGCCCCCCACTGCCGCGCGTGCCGCGGCCGTTTAACGGTCGCGCTGCATGCCGCGAGCGCGTGAGGCGGTCGCAGCCGCTAACGGTCGCACTGGACGCCCGCGAGCGCGTGAGGCGGGCGTGCGCCGCGGCCGTTTAACGGTCGCGCCGCAAGCCCAGGAGCAGCCTGAGGGGGCCGCCTGCTGCGCCTCCCTCCTCGGCGCCTGCCGTTCCCTTGTGAACGGGGCTGCCCGTTTGGCTGCCCAAACGTTGGCTCTGAGCGGTACTGCGCCTGGCGGCTGAGGGCCTGCGAGGGAGGACCGCGGGACGTTGCTCCAGCGGGTATTTCAGAGATAAACTGAAGTCAAGGAGCCCGCGCAATTACAACTTCCACCTGTAATCCCGCTAAGCAAATTTGGTTTTAAAATGCATTTGCGCTTGATACTTAGGAGATCTTTTGAGCTGCTTTCTTTTTTTTACCATAAATAATTGCATGTTAACTTTTTTGGTGTCTAGGTTTTGAGTGCATCTTTTCTGCTTTGCAAAGTAATTATACTTTGTATGTAAAGAGAAGCACAATGATGACTGTCCATTTCGTTACATCTCAGGTAGTGTGAGACATGAGTGCTGCGTTGTTCTTCAGCATGAATATGAAAAAATAAAAAGTGTAGACCCTACATGTCTCACGTAGCACTGCAGGGAGCTGCCACTGTTCACAGAAAGATGGAGCTCTGAGGGAGATGCAGAGAGAGAGATGCAGTCTAGCACAGCCACCGTTCAGTCTGACACCTCTTTTACACTATTTAATGTGCTGGTTGGGTTGATCTCTGATGTTGAGATTGCAGCACAGTGACTCCAAACACTTGTCAGGATGTGGAAGGAAGGGTTTCACATCTTGTTGGTCACTTCTTTGATCTATCTTGCAGCTGAGTCCTGAAAGCTCACCCTGTGTAGCAGACCACAATTGGTTTATACTGAAAGCGTTGTAGTTGCTTTATATTTTCAAACACAGAAAGCATATTAAGCAGTTCTGTGATAATGTGACTGTGTCAGGACACATGGGTGTTCTTTATGTTCTACTGATCTGTATGGCAGAGGATTTGGGTTTGCTGGTTTTTTTTTTTTTTTGGCGCAAATATCTGAATTTCCATAACAGTGGGATTACTTATGTTCTTAGCTGCCATTTACTGTTTTTCCAGTTCTGCAAAATGTACATGCTCCTATAATAATTATTTGACAGAGGTTTTCATTGAAAAGTATAGTATGTAGGAGACTGAGAAGATCTCTGTGTGAAACGCTGTATGATCTTGGGCTGTGATGAATATGTGTATCTTAAAGAGCAGACCAGGTCTTTCTTTCTGTGTTGTCCTGTGGGTCTCTGGCTGCACTAAAAATAAAAGTGTAGTATGTGAATCTGTTGTCAGTTCACATGGGCTTCACGGGTGCATGTTTTTTTTCTTTTCTGTCTGTCTGCAGAATTCTGTCACAAAAGCTTTGTAATACAGAGCACTTTTAAGAAGAGGCTGGAGATTTCCTCATAAATAATAATCTAAATTATGAATTTAAACTAGAATTATACTGTTATGTCACCGTCTGATGCAAGCAGTCCTATTTTAAGAATGTCTCGTTCTGCTTCTATTGGCGCAAGAAGCCTCCATGGGTAAGTGGGATAATAGTAGGGCAGAGTAATGTTCACAGACTCTATCATTACTCCTTGTCAAGTTTGCCATGAGCATAGTGTTCAAAGTAAGTGTTCAAAGTAGTTGCTTAGTTTTTAACTGCAGTAGCTTGACTAGCACACTGGTGTTTTATTGTTTGGAGTACTTCTTGAATAATATTTCCTTTGAAGAAGTAAAGCTAGCTAGATTCTGTCCCTAGCAAGTGTGAACTTATCATGATATTTGCTATTATTATTCTTGATAGTTTTGAGGTTTTCTTTCCCTGAAAAGCTTCTGTGCAATGTTTTTGTGATCTATAACTAAAAAGAAAATACTTTAATGCAAGTAGGGAAGATGAAAACATATGGTAAGTTATATACTTAAAGTATGACTTTTTGGCTGCCAGAGTTAATTTTGTGGCTAGGCACTTGAGTGAGATAGAGTTCTGAAGGCCCAGATAGTAAAGGTGATATTTGCTGGATTTACAGCAAAGTGTTCTTCCTGGTGTATTTCCTTGCATATGAAAATATTAGAGATGATTCACGGAAAGTAAAAATTATACTTGCAGTAAGAAACTCACAGACCTTTTCAAGGTAACCAAAACTCTTTTTTTATTTTTTCCTTGCTTTTTTAACTTAAATGTTACATGTGTACGCATGCATCCCCCCACCCCCACAATACATCTCTAGAATTAGAAGGTAAACAGATTATATATGTTTCAAATAGCAGATATATTTGTGTATGCCACTGTCTCATCTTTCCCTGAAATATTCACAGCGTGGTTCATTACATTTGGAGGTGCACTCACAACTTCAATGGGCTATGTGTAAATTGAGAGAATTTATAAAATCTGTTATGAATAGATAGTGATTGTTTGTTTTGACAATCGACTTTTTCTGAGAAAAAAACACAAGTGCCAGACTTGCCCATTCCTCAAAATATGGTACAGAAAGAGTAAAGCTTCTCAGACCTGCAGCTTTCTTTTGTTCCGAGTTGCTTAGAACTGTGTACATCAGATGTTTAATTGTTAACAGATGTTAAATATCAGTGCTAAATGTATGCCTGAACATATATAAATTATATGCATCAAGTGCACATATTTATCAAGGGAACTGAAATGTTTTTGTACTGCATGTTCACAGTAGGTAGGCTAAAGAAATTATTACTGTTGAAGGACAACAAGCTTTCATTATAGTAGCTGACAAAACTGAACTTTTTTTTTAATCTGCAAATATTTCTATTTGAGAAGTATTTCATTGGAACTAAAACTACACTTTTAAACAGCAGATAATGCATGTTTCCAAAATATACCGAGCTTGTACACTTGCCCTAGAATTCTACAAAAATAGATCCCGGAGTCCTAGATTAAAAACTACTGGAAGTGGTACTAATGATTGAAAATAATAAATATTGCTGTCTCCATAGAGAGGAAAAAAAAAAGAAAGAGATGAAATACCTTCCTATACCTTCCTTTTCATATTTTTATCTTTGCCAAACAGAATTTCAGTTACAAAAATCAGGATAGCAAATTGCCAAGTGTATGATTATGCCATTGATTCTGATAATTAAATCTGATAAATCTTTCTTATGAAGAATGCTGTTTGATCTTGCAATAATGATGATAAACAGAGACAATCTATTTCAAATATACAAATAATTGTTTTATCATAAGGTCTTTCTTGTATCAGCTTCAGCAGATTAGAGATCTCAATTTGTTTACTGAGTTGTGTATTGCTAGGTATGAACTCAGAGTGTACTTTTTAATTGCATTTTAATAAAATGGACTGACAGAATAATTAAGTTATGAATTGTTGCTAATCATGGAATGTCTGAGTCTGGAATAGAAAAACTGGTGATTTTTAAAATTCAAATAATATATATTTTTTAATTAGTATTTGTCTTTGGTTTTAGATGCCTAAAAGGCTCAGTGCTTCCTGAGATAGGGTGAAAGTTCTACTTGTTGCTTAGGTAGCAAAGTGATCTTCAAGGAAAGCTGAAAAGGATAATATATGTTCTCTATATGTGAAGATGACATAAGCTTTCAAATCAAACAGAACACTGCAGTGAAACATACACAAAAATGATAAACACTTGGAGGTAAATGATGGTTCATGTAGTAGCAGTATTTCCAGTTTTGTTCCAGTAAGAATGTTTTTCATTTTGCAGTTCATTTAGTGGACGTTTTTATTAGCTTGAGACTACTATGACAGTTGGAACCTTTCATTTCTGAACCATTATAAAAATTGTTATGCTCTGTTCCCTAAAGATGTGTGTTAATGACATTTTACTGAGGTGTAATCCAGCAGTGGTTGAGTTTATGCAGCTTGACTGAGGTATATGGTGGAGTGGATTTGGAAGAGAGGAAGTTTTCCTTCTCTTTCCTTATACTAAAATTTACAGAAGGATTAGCAGAGGACCAAATCATAAGATCTGCTGTTCTCCCTTTCCTTTAAGGAACAAATAGTGTATCTTTCATTTTCTAGCTTTTCAACCTATAATTCTGGAAGATGCAAAGGTCACCTTTTCCTCAGGTCTGTGTTCATGGTCAGTGGCTGAAGCAAAAGGGTGAAGCCTTTTATGATTTTTTTTTTTTCATCCCTAATTTGTCTACATTGGGATCTCCTTGAGTCATTTTTATAAAAATCTGCTGTAAACGTGCATACTCTCTAGTATCCCGCCCTAGCACCTTTATTTTTAGTCTCAGGAATATGAAAATAGGAAATATGAAAAACAGAGCCCATGCCTAAATTAGTCTTTTCTTATTTTCATGTCTTCAAAGTACCTGTGCAGCATTCAGCCTCTTGGCTGAATGCCAAAAGGATAGCTTGTTTGAAGTAGGGCCATCCCATGCCTTCTTCCAAAGGTGTGATGGCACTTGTTTTCTTCTGTGTGCTTGAGCAAACCTGGAACCATTTTGATCTTCTATAGTTTTTTTCCCCAAATTATCAACTGTTAAGATTAGTCTTGCTTTGAAATCTTTTCCTTTCTAGTACAAGATTTTGTCTGGTGTGTTAGTTTGTTAAGGAGTTATTTTCCACTCTTAAACTCATTTCTGCTAAAATTCACCAGCAATTTCATAGCTATTCTCCTGCTGTACTTGGGAAGCACAGCTTCTAGAAACTTTTTAAAGTGAATGGCAGAAATAATAATGTTAATGAGTTCATTAAAACACACTATTTCTTCAAAAAGACCTTGCCTTTACGCTGCTGAAAATATCTAAGGTATATT
>VZSG01001643.1:2640-36615 GCA_013398315.1 Nothoprocta pentlandii | reverse complement strand
CACTGTTCCTCAAGAGGCAAATGAAATGCAGAGAGCTACCTCTGTGTGCATACAGCGTCCAGAGAGCAGTGCCCAGGGAGAAAGGGGGCGGGAAAATGCCATTTGGGACTTGGTTTGGGAGTGGTGTTTAGAAACAGTGTTGGAGGGAGAGGGTTTGTGTCACAAGGTGCTGCCTGCTGCCAGGTACAGGACCTCGTGGTTCCTGGGGAGGCCAGAGACTCCCATGTGTGGGGTCCAGGACATGTTACAGGTGCCAGGACAGGTGCTGATACAGGGTGGGTGATGAGAACAGGTTGTGAGCGAGCACATTGTCCCATACAGCGGCTCGGCTCTGCCCTAAAGCCATCCCAAGAGCCTCACAGGAAGGCAAAGAGGGAGGCAAATTCCCGGGGCTGGACACAGCCCAGGCAGCACACTACCCTCGGCTCTTCTCTGCTCTGCTCTGCTCTTGGGCCTGTCGTTCTCACAATGTCCCTGGAGTTTGAGGTAGGTGCCTCTTACCTGTTGAGTATGGCCATGCTGGAGAATTCCTTTTTTGTGAGGCTGTATGGAAGAAAAAGCAAGAAATAAAATGGACAGAGAATGTCACAATGCTTGATATTGGGAAGGACCTCAGGAGATCCTTGGGTTCCACCCTGGTACTCAAGCATTATCCCCTAGAACACATGGCCCCAGCCCCTGTGCAGAGAGGAATCTGCATCCTCAAGGATGGAGACTCCACAGCCTGTCTGGGCAACCCTTATCAGTACTTTTCAGTTTATCAGTTTCACCTATCCCTATTCCTCCTTGCCAAACATCAGCCATAGCAGAAATATCTTTGCTTTTTTAATTTAAATAGGCTTTTTTCCTATCTAAGAGCTCTGCATACTATGACATATCTGTGATCCTTATTTCTTTAATTGGTTGCTTTGCACTGTGTGAGAAATCAGAATATGTATGCTACTCAAGCAAGAAAAAAATGAGTGCATGCCCATGCTCTGTAGCTTGAGAAGCGTGAAAACATGGTGCTATTAGAAGCTCTAACTCTGCTTTCTGAGAACAGGACTCTTTAGTAAGAATGCACCTTTCCACAGACAGAGAATACTTCATATGAAAAATAATAATAAAAGAAATTGCAACAGCAAGTGTTGGCACAAATATATAGGGTTAGATATATATTACATTCAATTTTATGTCAAATATCTTGAATCAATGAAATGTTATCTGGAAAGGATATTTTTTGCATATTCAGAGCCTGGCACATGTATTCTTCGGGCAATTTATAGGAAAATATTTAGAAGAGAAAAATCTGACAACACCTGAACAGACAACACCAGCATCTTCCTGGTGGCCACAGTCATGTTTCTTCCATCCACGGTGATTACAATGCCACAAGGAAGATTCATATCCACTGCACTGCACATCATCCAGGAGAATTTTTCCTGAGCCTTGGCCAAAGTAAGCACTTCCTAGTGCTGAAATGGCCTCACCACATCCCAGCTGCCTGCACACAACCTGGACATCAGGAAGGTCCCAGAAATCATCACAGACTGTCCCCCAGTGTCCCTTGTAATAAATCTCAATTCGGCCTTCACAGTTGTGCCTTCCATTCACTAGTCTGAGACTGGTCCCTTTGGGAGATAGGAAATTGAGCACAAACACGGAGTCAGAAAAATAAGCTGGAAATGATCCTGAGAAGTCCTCTATTCCAGCCTACAATCCCAGGATGCCATCATCTTCCTGGGAAGTGCTTGTTTAGCCTAGGATTAAATGTCTGCAAGAAGACATGGTAGACAGACCACATACTTTTCTTCTACCCTCCCAAACCTCAAAATTAGCTGCACATTGATGCAAGATTGATACAGAAAACTTATGCAGTAAGCTAAGCACAGACTGTTTCACAAAGAAAGGAAAATCTTTGATAATAGAAAAATTCATTGGAAAACAATGGAGAGAAAATGGATTTCAATACCTGATTGAAACCTAAGTATTATTTTCTTAGGAGACTAGAAATAAAAGTTTATTTCTAACATGCAGAAAATAGCATGTTTTAGTAACACACTTCATGTTTATATACTTATTTATTCACTCCTATGAAAATACTTGATACTATAAGAGGTGGAGCAATTTGCACTGAATCCTACTGGAATTTAAGAAGAACAATTTTTTCCTGCCCACAATATTGTCTTACTAGAAATATGTATGTGTAAAATTTTTACATAATGCACAAAGCCTCTGCTGAGCTCTGGTGCAACAGCTGACTCTGTTCAGAGAAGGACATTTTTAAATCATACATGTAGGATCACTAAGAACTGAAATGTTAAACCTGATGAAAAGTCAGAGTGAGATTGGGAAATTAAAGCTGGTCTAGAATAATTTTGTTGCCCTCATTTAAGGTCTATTATCACTGTGAGATGAAACCATAACTGGGGCATATAGTTACTTTCACCCTCACATGTTAAAGGTGTCAGTAAGCCAAAAGGAAACAGTGATAAGTGCAGAACTTACTCCAACCCACAGGAAAAAAAAGGCAGAGACTGGGAAATGAAGCTGTGAGTGAACTGGAGCAACAAGAGGAAGGGTGTTGTCACCAGGCAAGAAGAGGAGAGACAGATAAAATGGGATGAGGTGAATGATAGCAATATAGATTATTACAATGGTAGTTTAATAATAAGTTAAAATTATCATCTGCAATTATTCTAGGAGCTACATGGAACTGTTTCGTGCAAATTCACTTAAGTCAGTAAAGAGATCTAATGATGTAAGGGAAGAGGCAATATCAGAAGGAAGGTGAACTAAGAATGTCTCATGTCTTTCATTACTTTTAGATGTCCCTCTTCTATCCACATTGATAGATATGAAGACTAACTTGCTCTGTTTCATTAGAATGTACAAGGAGGTTCAAACAAAACAACCAATATTATATGCACAGTATATATATGTGTATGTATGCTCTAGAGTAAATATACATTTATATTTAACAGTTATTCCATAATTCTTACACCAAAGTTTTGGAAATAAAAGTCATTCATTCATAATATATTCACAGACACAATTTTAGCCATCATACAAAGCACTAAGACAAAATACCACCCTGCCAAAGCAAAATGAACTTCATTAAACTGTTTAAATATTGTCCTTATTATACACTCTGTCAGTTACTTCGCAGTTTAGTAGAACAAAACTGTGCTATCTTATTTCAGTTTCACCTTTAATCATTGGTCCAAAATGACACCATTATGAATGTGATTTCTATTCATGGAATCATGAAAGAGGACCCCTAACTGTCTGTTGTATATTCTTATATGCCCTGGAAAAAATGAAGTGTTTTACCTGATCTCGCCTCCAGAATTGCTGGACCTAACAAGAGTAGCCACAGCAAAATCATATCGGTACCCATCTCATCAAGACCTCTTGATAGAACGGACCATGTGAATTTATAGTCTCTATTTCTAAAGGGGAGTGGCCGTATAGGTGTCTCTCTCTCTCTCTACAGGTGAACAGTAAAATAACCACAATCCCATAGTCTGAAATGAAAATAAATTTGATTTGTTATTCAAGATTTTGTAACTTCCTGGTCTCTGCAAAAAGAGATTTTCCACTGCCAGTGACATTTTCCACTGCCCGTAAGGAAATATTTATGCTACCATGGGTGTTGTAATCATCTCATTGTATGTAGAATGTGAAAGTTACCTTTCAGTTCTGGCTGATGAATCTCAATATTTTCTGGCAAGGCTTAAAGTCACAGTATGGGACAATCTTTGGCTGGTCTGAGGAAGGTAGTGGGATGTTGAGATTTCAAGAGACTTACTCTAAAAAATCGTTAAAGCTTCATAGCTTGTTCTGAACTAGGGAGACAAGTCTCCCCGAGGAGCATTACAGCTTTGGCATACTTCAAATAAAATAAAATAAGCCCTAGTGCCCCTGTTCATGTGTGACCAGGAGTCTTTGTACCTATGCCACTAGAAGTGTGGCTGTGCTGAATTCAGTGCACAGAAAACCAAGAGCTACATAGTAGAGACAGCCGGTCCTAAGAAATTCACATCAACATTAATGCTTCTACCATCAGAAGCAGAGCTAACAACAGCAAGGCTGAGGTAAGAAGTGGCTGCAACTTTTTAATGTCCATAGGAGCCGGTGGACAGGCAAGTGGTAGAAATGTGAGGGAAGGACTGAGAGCCTGGGCTAAGCCACTAGAGTGAGAATTGTAGTGACAGCAAGAGGAGTTGACCTTAGAGAGGCATGAAAATTTGCTTCCTAATTCTCTTGCTTGGGAGACATAGTCATAATCAGGGAAGAACTTCTGCTACAGTCTATAAATATATTTGCCTTCCCGTTGGGACAACTTACACCGAAGAATTATCATGTGAGACTGAGTCAAGTGTTACAAGCGAATCACTAAGAGAGCTTTGAAGGATATTACAACTCATGTGAACATCTTTCAGCCCTCTCCCAGTTCATCCCCTTTTGGGTATTTTTACATTCATGTCAAATCTCACATCATATTTCCTGAGAAACTTACTTTCAAGACACTATCAAGAGAATCAAGGCCAATAACTTTTTGTGAAAATTATACAGAAAAAAATCTCTGGATTTTATGCTTAATTAAATCACATGTTACAGCTTAGCATTGTTCAGAAATTTTCTTTTGTTCTTGAAACCATCAAATAAGTGTCACCTTTCTACTTTGAATCTCTTCTAATATATTTCATGTTTAATTTTGCATAATGACAATTACAGCTTGAAAACCTAATCTGAAGCTTTTCCACAGCATGAAATAATGCTTAATTCTCATTTATCACACTCTTGTGAAGGTGAAAGTCTACTTCCCCGTGTTTCTGTACAGAAAACATTTTATGTTTTCATAAGGGCGATGGCCATTACTTCATCCTAAAACTGAAGAGCAGGAGTTTTGCTATCTACCTGATTCCTACCCCTCCAGCCATTGCGGTTTTGGTGGCCTTAAAATATGTTGCACAATTCTTTCCGTATACAAATTTATTGCATGCAGGGGCAGTTCTCAAGGACAAAGATTAAAGTCCAGGAGCCCAAGGGAGAAAGAGAATGACTTCTTTCTACAAAGGTCAGCATTATTGAAGTGGAAGAAGGAAGTGCAAAACACAAGAGGCCAAAGACAGAGTTGGAAGCCTTGAAAGCGAGGACTGAGAAGGGCAAATATATTTCTTCTTTAGACAAACAATCACATTCGCACATGAACAAGGAAATTTATGCATGAAAAAAATACCTGGTATTCACTATTCATATTCTACCAGTTTTGACATCTTGGCAAGAAGCAGCAAGAATCCAGTATATTTGACTGATCAATCACACACTGCAATCAATGAAGCAAGAATAAGCGGAATAAGTGACAGATAACAATTCTTTTCCAAACTCTTGTAGTAATTGAAAAAGGAGGAGAGTGGACACAAAAGTGACTCACAAACCATTCAAGTGTAAAAAAATGCCACTAAGCCAGCTAGGTGAATTAATAACACTGATTAATTCTCTTTTCACCACACACTTCAGAGATCCATGTTTTCAGAGACTGTGATTATCAGACAATCTCCGTATAGTAAGACCAGATATTAATCTTTTGTTCAGGTTATTTTGCATTAATTAATGCAATTACCATGCAGAACATATTTTCCTTCTTCCCAGTGGCTAGACCTCTTGTGATCATGCATTTCTGCTCCCTATAACTTTTTCTGGCACCTTGAAGTGTTTCTCAACACATTACCCTAGGAAAGAAGCTCCACTGAGCTCTGAAAACAATTTCTGTTTTGCTGATTATTTAGGAGATTTCTGCAGACATACTGGCTTTTGTGAGATTCAAAGGAAAATCATTAAAAGTGCACAGAATATTAATCAGCTTTGATCCTTGTCTATAAGAAAATATCTACTTTGGAGCGTGACTACACAAAAACTTTATGTGGAAAGGAATGACAGTTTGAATGCCTGTGTTAAAGTGTTGTGAGGCAGATTAGTCTAAATTACTGAATTTCTCAATCCAGTGAATCCACTGAAAAGCCAGTGAATTAGAACTATCAACAGTTAAGAGTCAAATCCACTGGATTTATTGGTAGCAGCTTTTCTGAATTTGGTGGGACAGGTGGGAAGGATGATTTTTGGCAAAGAGTCCATTTACCCTGCACGCTTTCCTTAAATCCTTCATTATCAAATCCAGTTTTCTTGAACCCTGCACTTGTAGAATACTTGTGGATTGAGAAAGGTGGGGATGGAATAAGAAGGATGACTGAGGTGCCAGATACATGGGCAGTTCAGCACTGTTTTCTATAGCAACATTTAACATGGAAGCTATTGGACCTGGCATTTCTGCCTTGACTTCCATAAAAACTTTTTTCCCCATCTAGACCCCGGCACACATGTGGCATGGGAACGTTCAGCTCTGAGCAGTACAAGTTCTTTGCAGATCGGTAACATTAATATCCTAGGCATGGGATATTGCTGCTAGCCTGATTACAAAGACACTGTGGGAACAGGAGGAATATAAAGAGTGGCATCTTGCTAGGGCCTGGAAAATGGTGGGGCATCATGCCTGCAAGAGCAAGGCCAGTGCAGCATTAGGATCAGGAGTGAAAATAACAGATCTCCGCTCCTGAAACACCATCAGGAAAGCATTTGCTCTGGAGAGGCAAGTCTCTGTAAGTATCCTCTGTGCTGAACAAGCAGCTGGACTCCTCCAAACCTGGACAATCTCTGACCTACAGTAGAGGACTAGATGGGCAGATGAGACTCATGACCTCTTTTACCAGTGTGTATTGGTTGGCAGAGTGGAGTTGAGAACCCTTCTTGGTCTTTGCTTGCCAGCTGTGGGCAGAAATGCTCTTTGCCATTCCCTGAGAGCAATACCAATCCCTTCTCATATGGCCTCTTCTCTACAGTCTGCAGAGGAGAGAAGAGGCCTGCTTGGAAACCGCAGCTCGCAGGAGGACGGAATGCCTCCTGCATGCAGTCACGTTTATTCCCCTCAGAGCTGCCTGCAACCTCCTCGCCAGGTCAGGATGGAGCCCAGGAGCTCAGCTCACATTCCATAAAGGTATGTCCAGCTCACAGCACACACAGTGACTTCTATTGTTCCCTCAGCTTCCCTCTCGCAGCTGGCCAGCAAATGGGAAAGACTAAAAAGGACAGCTTGTCAATTAAACACCAGTGACCTTTCCTCCTGAGCAGGTAGGTTCTTCCAAATATTTTTTTTGTTTGTTTCTTTCTTTTTTTCTCATGGGAGAAAGAGATGGGTCACACTTCGCCATGGAAGTCTCTGAGCATTCGCTACGTTTTCCCCACATTACAGGTTTAGAAATGTGTAAAAGAGAGACACAAATCATTGTTTGTCTAAGATTGTTTGTCACAAACCATATTCTCTAGGTGATAAAGTTCTCGCTTGGAGTTTAGATATGTAGGCAAATTTGTAAATGTACAAGAAGAACTACCACTCTATAAACATTTCTTTTCCTGCTCTTTAATTAAATATTTATGTAACAGATTTTATTATATTCAGAATTTCAGCCTTTATACAAAAGCTTATAAATGGCCTACATTTTCTCATAAAAATATGAAGAACCATGCTCACCCCCCCAAAAAAAAAAGAAAAGAAAAAAGAAACATTGTACAGGAATAATTCATGTGCAACCCGTGTATTTTTGTTTGCAGCTGATTATTGAGTTTATTTTCATCCAAACAAAATATTTTCCTTGGACTACACTCTGGAACAGTTTGTGGTGCCACATAGGTGTTTTATCTGCATAGTAACAAAAGAAATCGGTTCTTTCTTGAGTCAAGAAAGTCAGTCAGTCTCCGCAGATGGATATTCAAAAATGGAAATTAACTGAGCTGCTGTGAAATTACAGTATTGCAGATGACATCTTATTTGTATGTTGAGATGGGAAAATCAAACTTTGCTTAGCCTATATATGTATTTGGACTGAAAGATTTTAAAGCCAGAATCTTTATAAATTCATTCTAACAGAGGGTGGTATTTTGTAGCATTTTTAAAACAGCATTTTTAAAACACTAAGTGCTGCTGTTGTCATTAGGAACACACATTACAAATGCAGATCCTGAAGTGGCACAACCATAGATAAAAGTGGTGAAAACATCAACCAGATCCTGAAGTGGCACAACCATACATTAGTGGTGAGAACATCAACCTCAGGTGCTTTCCCACCTCTCACATCATCTGGTAGGGAATGATTTTCTGCACCTTATGCCTCAGTAGAAACCCACCCACGATGAGGACAGCAGCTACCACCACAGCCATGGTGACCAAAGCAATCGGAGCTTGAGAGCCGGCAGCAGACGCAGGGCTTGAGCCCAGAGATGCCCTGTTCTCCTCGATGTCAGAGTCCAGCTCTGTGCAGAGAGAGAGAGAGTTGTTTGTGCTCGTTTCTCCATCTTGCTATTCTCAAACATTATTAGGCAGAGAGAACTGAATTATAGTGCTGCAATGTAAGTCTGGTCAGAGAATAAACTGCTCTACAGGACATTGTTTTACAAATGATTCTGTAGGTATGAAAATAAGTATAGAAAATATTCAAGAAATCAAGAAAATAAACAGCAACTAACAGTGATTACACGCTAAGACCATTTGAAGCTGTTTTCTGGCAGTAGTAACACCAGCTATAGGACATTCTCAAAAGAACCTAGAGATTGGTCATTTATAGACAGAAGACATACAAATCATGCACAGTCAGCTTTGAAAAGGTATTATAGTTCCTGCAGGGAGATAGGTTACATCTCATCTGTTTTCCTGCAGAACTCAATTAATTGCCATAGACACATGCAGATGAAAATAATTGTTCTAAAATATGACAGAAAGGAAATAGCTTGTAAACATCATTACTTAAAAAACAACTCCCCATAAGGATTATAGTGGAGATGTGAATAAACCAGAAAAAGTATGTATCAGAGCTAGATTTCACATCTATGAAATGCAAACACATGGTAATATACAGATCTTCCATCACAGTAATATACAGTATTGTACATTAAACCCAAGAGGAAGTTATTTACACTTACTAGCTTTCCTGTTCTCCGGATTTGCATCCTGAAGCTGAATAGGTCCAATAACAACATTCACTTTTTCATCAGGAGTTCCTACATCCCTCTTGAACCTACTAACACAGCCTTGATAGCATCGGGAAGAATAGTCGTCGTACCTACACACCACCAGTTCACACCGCAGGTAAACAGATGGATGCTGCCTTACAAAATCAAAGGCATTAAACGAAAAGCGAGAGACGTATCTGTTTGGTGAAGGGTGAGATTGGAAGGTGGAGTCTTTAACACACCTGGAAATATATAAAATTTTTAAGTTAGGTATCATGAATAGAAATACTGTTACACTATCTGTGTGCAATGTGCATTAGGTTCAAACATAAAACAAGGCAGTATATGCAAGAACTCTAACAGCTATAAAACTGTGTGGTTTTAGTAAGAAAATATAAGAGACAAAAATAAGAAATACTGGTAGCAATTTGTACCAAAACGAAGTGCAGAGCACTGAAATTCCGTAACACAGCAAAGTACTTGTAAACAGGATTAACTATAAATAATTAGTAGTTCTGGGAGGACATTCACCTGTCAAGGAGGAGAAATTGTTTCAGTTCTTTAGTGTGACACAAGCAAAAACCCTCCAGCCTACTGGCTGGGGGGTTCCTACACTCCTATCTTGCTAATATAAATTACACGAGCTCTCTCCCAGGAGACAGAGAGCTTCAAATATCACTAAGCACAGCCAGAAGATAAAGTAAAATGGACTTTCCATTCCTGGAAAAAAAAGGAGATACCTATAGCCACAAGTTTCTGTTTCTAGCTCCTGTTACTTTTGCATGCCTTGCAAGAACTCAGAACAGTTTCATTTCAAATTAAATGGCACATTTTGTATCAAATCAATCAAAACATTTTAGGCTTTCAGAATAGCAAGAAAAGACTAAGGATTTTACCTTCTTTTTGAATGGACTGTTTTGTACTCTAGTTATGGTGCTGCATGAAAATACTTGCAAAACAATAGTCCTAAGGCATGGAAAAGTAGTCTCCTTGATCTCTTTACAGTTCAGAGCTTCATCTGCGTCAGAAATTTATTTCTCAGTCTTTACACTGCCTGCGGGGATGAATCCCCAGTGCAAGTTCTGAATGGCTTTTCTATTATTATAACTATTTTTAGGCAAGATTTTTCTCCAACGTGCCTTTCCTAAAACTACATATGTATTGATAATGTACATTTGCCCTATCTCCTTCAGAAATGAAGCACTCTGAGTGAATTAAAAAAAAAAAAAAAAGTTTTAAACCATCATTAATAAATTCCTTACCCACTTCTGATTAAATCATAGGTCAGAGTTGTAAAATCATTAGGATTGGGTGATGCCACACATGTGTCCAGAAACAATGTCAGGTTTGAGTCAGAATTTTGAAGGGAAGCTTGAAGGTACAAAATCTGATTCAGTTCAACATAGTATGGAGAGTCATACACCGGCCACAGGAAAGATGATGAATTGTAGAATGAAATGTTCACGTTGTATCTGCCATACTGAGTTTCATTGATATGAATAATGTCATTGGCAATATACATTACTTGCACCCAGGTGTTCTGAAGCATTTTGCAGTTGATGTGCAAGTTAATGTCCTTTTTCCTCTTAATTATATTACCAGAAGCAGCCACTTTTATCACGTTGGAATAGGTTATTGTTTCGTTGTCACCCTGTTTGACACATCACATGAAGGCAGAATTATTGCATACAGTTTTCTTCACATTGTGCACTATGAACTATATATGCACCAGATTCTGGTACTAGTTAGAAAAAACATGCCAAAATTAACCTAAGCATCCTGGATGGAGTTGTTCACTCAATTCTATCCTACACTTTGTTCTCTAGAACATCACCATGAAATAGTTATGCATATTACTGCCAAGGCTGACAAGTTTTAAGTTAGAAATGTATAAAGAATTTAACTTTCAGAAACACATCCTTCATTTCTGTGTTTTGTATTTCTGTGGATTTCAATGCCCCATGCAACGCATGACCATTTTCCAAATGTCTCTTCAAGTTTTCATGCCCGTCCTCGGGCAGATCTCCAAAATACATGACACTAACCTGTCTCTGTGTGCCACAGTCGTTGTATGGAATGTTGAATATAATCTGGCTTGACGTAATTGTTGGTTTGCAGACACCATTAGATAGGATGACGTTATCCACAGAGTAGCCTAGCGCCTCAAGATAGGCTCTTTTTATAACTACGTGCATGTAGGTTGATAAGCACACAAGGGCTAGTGAAGAAAACATGGATTATTAATGAATTAGGGTACTTGATAATGCTTAGATATTACAACATTGTCAAATGTAACAGCTACTACCATTCGGGGGGGGCGAATTAATAACAAAAACACTTATTTTGACACTTTATGCTTAGACATAAACAAGCATTAAGCTCCGACAAACTTCAACAGATGTACAGTTACTCTTCTGACAAAATTGGGTAGATTGCAACAGGCCTCTGCTCAGACTTCAGTCCTGTATCATGACTTGTGTAAAAAATGCTAAGAGGTGAGAGTTTTTCCTGAATAATAATAAAAAGGGTTTAGACATTAGCACTGCTTGTACAAGAGGGGATCTTGGAACATCTTAGTGATAATTCCCTGAACGTCTTAACATAACTCCATGCCATGAACCCCAAGAGGGTTTCTCCTTTAGTAGAGATAAGCATCTAGCGAGAGCAGCTATTGGCAGAACACAGGCACTTATTTAAAGGGCAAATAAAAAGAAAATGGAGTCAAATGTGACAACAGAAGATTAACACAGATTGATGTCCACAAATTGTCCTTTGAAAAGTCCTGAGTGCAGGTAAACCAGATAAACCTGTTTACTAGGATTGCAGGACAGTACTGGATTAGATCACCTAGAGAAGTTGTAGCTTTTCCAAACTTAGAGGATTTCTAGACAAATTCATGGCAAGTGTAATCTAGTGCTGGGAGAAGCCCCACTTTGAGTGGCTGGTCCAGGAGACCTCCAGGTCATTCTCATCAGTTTCAATATGATTCTATGAAAAACTGGCCATAAGAGTGTAAAAAATGAGAATAATGTTGTGATAAGAAGAAAGGTGAATTTAGACTGTTGTCATAGAAAATGTCAAAAAACAATTAGTTTGGTATCCGAAGGTCTTCTTAAAATACAAAAAGAATACATATCGTCTGAAAGTTGCTGGTTAATAATCAGTTATTAAATTCAAGTAGAAATGTCATCTGTGTGAAATCATTCACTAATATTAATAAATAGTTAATATAGAAAACATTATAAATTGAATGGGGACTTACTGGTATTATCATCTGCTCGAACGGAGTGATATTCAGCGAAAAAACGTGCGCTTGAGTATCCGGAATTACTGTGTAATCTAACAGTGAGGAGATTTGAGGATGACGTATATGTAACAGAAGAATCAGAGCAAACTCTTCCAAGCAGGGGAGAAGTATTGGCTGGCCCATCATAGATTTCAATGGAGTTATTCTGGCATCCACCTTGCAACCTGAGAGATTAACATGAATATACAATAAAATATGTTTTGTAAACTCCATTTTTAAGTGTTGAACAAGCAGTAAACTAAGATACCTCAGACAATTCTCAAGTAATGTTTCTAAATCACTTGGAAGTATTAGAAATATGTCTACGAAATGTGCTGGCAGTTGAAATTTTTGTCCCATTTATTGCCCAAGCAACAAGAATCTTACTTACTGAGCACTTCTAAATGTGAGAACAACAAGGAAATTACTCTCTACTTGTATTTCCCACAGACAGTCTGCATTATCATAATAATTCGAAGGGTATAAAGGACTCTCAAGTGTTCCGGAGGAATTCAAAAGTAAGCCACCACAAGAATGTTTTCTGGCTGAAAAAAAAAAAAAAAGAAAAAGAAAAGGATATAAGTATGAAAAAGTTAGGTTTTTTTTTTTTCTTCTGAACAAATGACTATGCAGAGAGGGAAGAGTTAGTCAGAGAAGTCCAGCTCTTGTTTTTTCCCTTGCATTTGGCAGGCTTCAGGCATACATATGTATGTGAAAAAACTAGAAGGTTCAGGCCAAATAGCATAAAGTACAGAAAAGAAAAGCAAAAGACTCCAACAAAAACTATTTCATTACTTTAGACTGTGTGACAGTCCAGCAGTAGAATCACAGAGACATAAAGAAGCAATATGGACAATTTAATCTCCTACTGTGGATGATGCCTATTTCTGGCTAGAAATGTGGAAATTAAAACTGCAGACTGTAAAATAGTAACTAGTACAATTCAAACTGCAGACTGTAAAATAGTAACTAGTACAATTCAAAAGCAGTGCATAAAGAAGTTTGAAGAATTGAAACATACCTGTAGTAGTCAAAGATGTAGTGGTAACATAGGTAGTGGAAGATGGATCTACCAAAAGATGAAGAAAAAAATCAATATGAAGAACTTCAGGATTCCAGGAACATTAAACGGCTTTACACAAGCACTAGGGGCTGCTGTGCTACCCTGTCACTGCAGCATTTGGTAGTGTCATCAGGAGGTTTCAAGTTGAGAGCAGAACAAAACATAAACTTCTAACATATCTTAATATCAGAAAAATAAATGAAAAATCTATCAAAGGGTATAGATTGTTGGGAAGTGGGAGCATTCGTACCTGAGCAGACAACACCGGCATCTTCACTGTGCCGGCAGTTGTGGACGCCCCAGCCCGCGCTCTGGCACTGGAAGAGGGAGGCCTCGCTGCCCGTGCACTGCACGTCATCCAGGTAAATGTTGCCGCTGCCCTCCCCGAAGTAGGCATTGACTGGTGCGGAGATGGCGCTGCCACAGCCCAGCTGCCTGCACACGACCTGGGCATTGTTCAGGCCCCAGTAGTCATCACACACGGTGCCCACCTTCCCATTGGAGTAGATCTCAATGCGTCCCTCGCATCTACTACTGCCATTCTCCAGTCTCAAGAAGGTACCTGGGGATGGAAAGGAGGGGAAAGCCATGGGAAATCCTCCAAAATGTGGATGGCTTCTCTCATGGGGGCATTTAGTATTGCCCTGCAATTGCGGCAACAGAACTGACAGCCCGTTGGCCAAGGCTGCCCAAGTCCTGGCTGAGCTCTAGTGAGGAAGAGGGAAAGGGCCACCTTCTGCACTAGCTGAGAATCCAACCCCAAAGTCATGTGCACAAAGCACGAAGAGGGCTGACATACCTGGAGGAACTGTCACTGTAGGCATCGTAGTGGTGATGTCGTAGGCATCTGTCAAGAGAAGAAGAGAAAGGAGTCAGTGAGGAACCTTTGGATGAAGGGGCCCAACCATGTTCTGTCGTGACACCCAGCTGCATAGGTGGCATGGTACTGGGGAACCCGGCTGGTGCTGCCATGGTGGCTGCAGAGTCAGTCTTGGACTTCAGGAATAGTTCAAAATCATCCTGAGATGAGGCAGAACATAGAGATGACTGGCTGCAGTGGGCTGTTCTGCGAAGTGTTGAAAGGGAAAGTGCAGAGGAAATTGAAATCCTGGTGAGGAGAGTACTCCCTAAAGAGATGCATCCTGTGAGAAATTCTGCAATTCTCCTGGAGGCATGTAGAGAGACGTGCAGGCAACAGAGCGAGTTCCAGAAGGAGGGAAAGGGAAGAAGAGCAGGAATGGCACATAGGGAAGCACAGGACAACCCCTTTCCTTCCTCAAGGTGCTCTAAAGACCATGTTTGCACAGGTGGTGCTCCATGATGTGAAAAGGCACAGGTAGGATTTCCACACTTGCAAAGCACACTCTCCATGTGCGTAGCAATTGCATGGTGCAGCAAGGAGCTAACTGCGATCCCCTGGTGCTTGAGGTTTGCAGCAGTGGGCTTCTGCCCTTCTCGCTGGGTTCTGGGCACTGTCAGACCTATTCAGACTCAGCACCAGGTCCCCACCTTTGGGGATGGGCCTGGAGCGGCAGCCAACTCAAGACTAGGCCATGGACATGCAGCACACTGCCCAAACCCAGGATCGGCACCTCCAAGGGCCACACGGTGGCTCCATGGGCAGAGTCAGCAGTCACCATGACATTCGCCGGCGCCCCAGAGACAGGTGGACACGTGGCACCTGCCCCCACGCTAGGACCACGATCGAGGTGTCTACTGGGAGGCCTCCAGCCATAGCCTCGTGAAGCGTGCATGTAGTCAGCAAAGGGGAGCGCTGGTACCTGAGCAGACAACACCGGCATCTTCACTGTGCTGGCAGTTGTGGACGCCCCAGCCATCGCTCTGGCACTGGAAGAGGGAGGCCTCTCTGCCTGTGCACTGCACGTTTTCCAGGTAAATTTTGCCACTGCCTTGCCCAAAAGAGGCATTGCCGGGCGCGGCGATGGCGTAGCCGCAGCCCAGCTGCCTGCACACGACCTGGGCATCGTTCAGGTCCCAGTTGTTGTGACACACGGTGCCCTGGCCCGAAGAGGAGTAGACCTCGAGGCGTCCCTCGCACCTATTCCTGCCGTCCACCAGCCACAGGGAGGCACCTGGGGACGGAGAGGAGGGGAAATCCTCTGAAATGTGGATGGCTTCTCTCACGGGGGCATTTACTACTGCCCTGCACTTGTGGCAACAGAACTGACAGCCCCTTGGCCAAGTCCCATCTCTGCTGTAGCGAGCAAGAGGAAATGGCCACCCTCTGCCCTAGCTGGGAATCCAGCCCCAAAGTCATGTAACAAAGTATGGAGAGGGCTGACATACCGGGAGGAACTGTTACTGAAGACACGGAAGCTCTGATGTTGGAGGCAGCTGTCAAGAGAGGAAGAAAACGGGGCTGGTGAGGAACCTTTGAATGAAGAGGCCTGACCGAGCTGTTTCCCAGCACTCAGCTGCGTGGGAGATGCGGCACTTGAGGTCTCAAATGGGGCTGCTCTGCGCAGAGCAAATCACAGACTTGAGAAACATCTGGAAGGCCTCACTCTACCCTCTCCCTCCTGTAGGGCTTTGGATGGTATTTGAACGTGGTATGTTCTCCAAATTAGAATCTTTCCCTGTACTTCTCCATTTTCATTTGTCTGTTTCTCTGACTGATACTTCAAAATATATTTGATGGTAGAGTTTGATGCAGAAAGGAAGAAATAGGCTATTCGTAAGTCATTTAAAAATTACGAAGATTACCTGTACTGCTTACATGACTTGTGATACCCATAGTACAAAAAGAAAATTAAGCAGTAGTGAGGAGCTATTTTTTTCACGAAGACAGTTCTACAACCCTATGATTATGGCAGTAGCAGATTGATGCTTCAGAACATGACTGGAGAGAATTTTCATGGAGATGGGTAGAAATGAGAATTTTAAGAGAAGACTTGCCCACAGATATGCAATATGCCGGCAGAATAAAGTGGGCATTGCATTCTTATTTACTGTTGTAAAGAAAAGAGGCAGGTATAAAAACAGCATAATAACTCTCTCACTGTTGTCCTTGCAAGACTTACACTCCAAAAGAGCTGCAATGCTCCATTTTGGTGGCTGTGATGTATACAGGGAGATACAACTTTTGGAAGACTGCACAGCTCATTTAGGGGCAGAAGCAAGAAAATGCAAGGCAGCAGTGTAAGCTCCAGAAGGAGGGAAGAGAAAGAAAGCGGGAATGCTGTATGAGGAAGTGCAGAATAGCCCTTTGCTCTCCTCAAGTTGCCCACCATATTTACATCAGGTGTGCTGTTTGTGTGTACAACAGTATCAAGGCACAATGGGGAACAAAAATTTACTCCCCTGGTGCTTGTGATGCTATGCATGACAGCAACTGTGATTTACTTCCATTAGATTATATATAGTTAAATGTGCATTGGGCCATTCCACATGCATCTCCAAGATTCACTATGAAGTGTGTTAAAGCAAATATTCATTGCAGCCAAATAATCTATATTCCCTCCAAATTCACATACTGAAAAATACCAATTTGTACAAATCAATCATTTAGTACTATTTTCATATTAGTATAGTTGATCTAAGCTATGATACAAGAAGCTATTGTAAAATAACATGAAGTTGGAGCAGTATCAGTTTCATTGCACTAAACAATTTACTCAAAAGATTTTAAACAGATTACCTGAGCAGGTGTCCGTGAGTTCCAAAACTACGAAGAACAGCCACATCAAGAACTTGGTGGTACCCATGTTGTCCACAGCTGCCAATGAACCAGAGCATCAGAATTTATACCAAACACCTCCAAAGGAGTGCTGTTCCCAAGGTCAGTCTGTCTGAAAAATTATAAAATGTAGTTTTTATAGTCATGACTCAGGTTATATTTGGTTTCCTAACCAACATTTTTATGGTCACTCAATATTTACAGAAAGATAATACATGAACAGTAAGTTTTAGTTTCCTGCAAAACTTGTGCTACCCATATTACTTCAAGTTATCTCACTGCAGCTTTGACTGGTATGCAGGTCTGTTACTGCCTTTGGAATCAGATTGGTGGAGTTAAGTGCTTACTAACCATCTCTGTTTGTTTATTTTTTATTATTATTTGCTGCTTGTAGCTAGTGATGTATTAGTCAGAGACTCTAAATGCTGTTGCAAGGGGAAGCAGTAAATTTACAGTAAGCTTTCCAAGAGACCCTTCAGCAGATAACTCTAGCCTCACAAATGATTAAATTTTGATAAAATCCTCTTGCAATTACAAGCATGTTTCCCTATCGCTTATCATTAGTTCATTAGAGCAATCAGCATTTTCTTGGAATCTTAATGAAAAAAAGGTCTTTGGACACCTCTAATCCAATCTTTCATTGAAAACTGGGCCAGGCTTTAGTTTAGAACAGGTCGCACATATCTTTCCAGTCCAGTCTTCAAAACCTCCAAAACCAGAGATTTATAATCTCTTTAAGCAACCTGTTCCGGTGCTTAACTACTCTTGTAAATATCTGCTGAGCTTACTTTGTTTTGACAGTGTCTTCCTTGGACTTCCTTGGACCCCAGGATCCAAGACTCACTATTGCAGATGCTGTCTAATGAGTATCAGGTAAAGGGAAATCATTTTCCTCAATATTCTGGCTTGCTCCTCAAGAGAAATTGCCCATAAAGCTTCTTCAAGCCCTTGGATCACAACGCTTAGGGAATGTCAAAGTTTCAGTTGATGTAAAATCAAAAGTCATACTGAAATGAACTCCTCACCCAATTCATGTTAAGTCTTCACGTCACTTTGGATTGTTTGGTGCACAACAGCCCATCATTCTGTCCTGCTATTCTGTTTGCTGAAGCCACTATATTGCACTTCTATTGTTTCTCCTCATGCAATAGGAAGAACAGGGGACAAGTAGAAATAGGCAACTGTTGTCCTAATTTTCAGTTGACTCCATTTCATCCAGATCCCACCTCTCTTTCTATTTCAGCTGAGATGATCCAGGCAGCAAATAAACTGCAATAGCTGGTGTATTAACTTACGATTCCCCCGGCATATTCTCAATTCCTGCTGCAACCAAATACATTTTCTAACTAAACACAAAAGAAATATGCAGTCCTCTTTCTGCAAAGGCTCACAGCATTAAATTAGGGGAAGGAGAGGCAAAAGACAAGGGTCCACAAACAGAAACAGAAGCTGTGAAAGCAATCAGGGAGAAGAGAAAAAATAGGAGGAAAATAGTAAGTACAACTGATTGCTTTCATATGTTAATAAAGAAATGTAAGCATGAACATTGCCATTCACAGTTCTATTGCTTCTAACTTCCTGGCAAGAGCAAAACCAATACCATAGGCTTAGTAGAGCAATCAGACATTGTGACTAACTGAGAGAGAAGGGGCTTTGGCATCATATTGCTTCCTAAAAATTTTTGAGAAATAAGAATTTTGTACTCAGAATCATCTGGAAAGCAACTTTGTAGAAAAGGACCTCAGGATCTCGGTGGACAACAAGCTGAACTTGAACCTGTGCCAGCAACATTCCCTTGCAGCAAAGACCAACAGCAACCTGGGCTGCATTAGGCGGAGTGTTGCCAGCAGGTCAGGGGAGGTGATCCTGCCCCTCTGCTGAGCCCTGATGAGGCCACCTCTGCACTGCTGGGTTCAGTGTTGGGCTCCCCAGCACAAGAGACATGGACAAACGGGAGCAAGACCAGGGAAAGGTCAGAAAGATGATTAAAGGACTCTTGCCTGTGGCATACAAGGACAGCGTGAGAGAGCTGGTATGGTTTAGCATCAATAACAGAAGGGCCTGCATGGGGTTTTAATGACCCTGATGGGAGGGTATAAAGAAGATAGGGCCACTTTTCTCAGTAATATCCAGTTGCCAGATGATGTTGGACTAGATTACCCCTGGACGTTCCTTGCAACCTCAACTATTCTTTAGTTCGATAAATAGAAAATTTATGGATGACAATTCAAAACCAGAAGAGGACTAAATAGTCTGTTGCAAGTTTATCCACAGTAATGAAATCTGCTAGTGTAACTCTTCAATATAAACTCGGTTGTCAGAATTCTTGGGTACATTTATCTCACCCTGTCCGTTTCCCAGCACATTTTTGACATTTCTAGTCAACATTTTTTAACTTACATAGGTACTTTGATTTGAAGCCGCTAAATGCCATTTAAAATGCCAGCATCCTTTGTACAAAGTACCCCTGAGTTTAACTCTTCTTTTTTCCTGCATGCATTTGCTGAAATCTCAGCAGCAAAAAGTTCACTGCAAAATACAGCACCATAAAGCCTGTGAATCACCAAATGTAAGAAGCTGCATTTTTGATAGCATATCAGGAGTTTGTTACAGCTCCAAGTAAGTTGGGAAATGAAAGCACTACCTGAGCTCTTAACCTTTCACCGTTAAACCAGAGTACATGGAGCTGTACTTATCTTACCACAGTACAAAAACTGTTGGATATTTGGAAGCAAATACCTGGACATCTTATATTGGATTTCAGGTGTTCATTTAAAAAGTCAGAAAAAGCTAAAGTTCCAAATCTAGACCTTACAGTATTTACTGAATATCTATAGATGAATATTTATTGAATATTATTCTCCATTCTAAGTCTATTTTTCCTGTCTGAATTAGAAAAGGCAACAGCCTACTTTTGGACTGCGTGTAACTAGAAATTGGTGACTTCCAGTTCTCCCTAACACCACAGCTGTACATTTGGATTTGAAATCTGTGCACAGCGATGCCCTGCAAAAGTGGAATAATCACAGAAGAGGTGGCTGGCAACACTTAGCCAGAATTTCACAGTGCTCATGCTTAATTCGTGCCTTCTTGGATGCTGTGAGGCTTCCTGCAATATTTGCTGAGCCAGTTCCAAGCCTCCTGGATTGACCAGTTTTGTCACAAAATGAAACAGGTCATGTGTCAGGAAACAGGAATAAATCACAAACCACTTCAATATCCTACCTCAGTGGGACACAGAAGTAACCAGTAATCATATTTTATAATTCTTTTGTGATGTCCATAATGAAGAAAATAAAAAGAAAGGCTTGTGAAAAGAGATCTATGGCAGCAGTAATTGGATATGCCCTTTTTAAAGAGTGAAGGGTATCTGAGGGCAATGCGTGAATGAAATGCATGAAATGCAATGCATGAATCAAACAGGTTACCCTCATGGCAGCTCTAAGAAACTTTTAAAATTTGTTATTCCCAGGGTTTTTTTGCCAGAATGGATCACAATCTCAAACAGAGACATTCTGGAAACATGTGACACAGTTCCCTTGCAATGATATGTCTGGGATGCAGGATATGAAAGCAGCCTTCAGGAGTACAAACAAATTCTTGCATGCTCCCATCATATGAACTGACCTGCACTTCTCTCCACATGTGCATTTTTATTCACATCAAGAAGGTTCTGAAGAGTCAGAAGACATTTGAAGGGTCTTTGGAAAAACAAAAAAAGAATGAGTACAACCCTGGTGAATGTATCATATGGTCTATATGAGCTTCCATGTTACATGACACTTCAGCTGTATCGTTCTCCACTGTGTTGTATCTGATCCTTAAACCTGCTTTCCCCCTTCAGCCTCTTTTTATACTCCTTTACTCAGATCACTGTTATTTCTTAGTAGAAAGCTTGACAGTCTTCAAGTAACTTCAGTACTTTCCTTTCTCAGCTTTACCAAGACCAAAATCAATATCAAATGTGTGATGGATGTCAGCTGGCTACAGAAAGGGGGTATGAGCTGAGGAGGCAGCTGGGCTCCAGGAGAGAAAAATCTTTTTTACTCTGCTCTCCTTCATTCTCTGACCTTCATCTTGCCTTCAAAGCAGACGGAATAACAGGAAGAAAACTGATGCTGCAAGCTGACAAGAGGAATTGCCCAAGAAAAATAATTTTCAGGTGCAGAACACCTACATACATGAAAAGCCACCTGCTCTTAAAATGGAGAAAAATCCGTTCAGATTTTGCACCACTGCTGCATACTACATGATTTAACTGTAAGGAAGGTACACAGGGAAGTCATATACATTTCTTTCTGTGTGAAAGGGTATTTCAATATAACATACAGAGAAGAAGTCAGTGATTTAGAAATTTTACAATGTTTACTGCCCATCACCAATCTGGCCATAATGTATTGCTTAACTTTTATGCTCCTTTACAGCTGATGAAAACTTACACAAGACAAGTCATTCTACAGAAAACTAAAATTTTCCTGTCTAAATGCTTTGAACCATTCCAGCTCCTTTTCAAGACTGCCTTTCTAGGTTTGGTCACCACTGGCCTCACTATTTTTCTCTTTAACAACAGTATATTTCTGAAGCCTCCCTCCTTTTGATGACCTTGTGAGCTTCAGGAAAGTATTTAAAATCAGTTCCATCACCACAATTATACCTTTGCCAAGGACTTCTTCTTCACCTGATGGCATGTGACATCATCCAAAAATGTCATAGAAGGGCTGGGGTTGGAAGGGACCTCTGGAGATGATCCAGTCCTCTGCTCAAGCAGGGTCTAATTTTCTCTCCTGTTTCAGTTGGAATGCATATTTCCAATAATCAATTCTGCAGCAAAAATTTTCACCTCCTGTCAGTTTTCCTCTTATCTTTCAGATATCCGGTATCCATCATAACATGACTGAATTTCCTGAGCTGTACTTTTAATTGTCCCTGTAACATCAATACAGTGAGACAGAGTGCAGTATGCGCCATCTCCATCATCCAGCTAGATTTATTAAAAATGCTATTACAAATTAGAGGAATGTCATATATATAATACTGTGTAAGACAACAGAAGTGTTGTCTTTGTTAAATGGACAGGCAATGATAACTGCACCTACCCCTTTCTTCTCAGACACTCCTGCATAATTGCTAGACATTGTCTAGCAATTAGTAGAAAGCGTGTGATTTTTGCCACATCATTAACAGAGTCAGCTTTACTCTGTTATATTTTGTACTATTTCATATGCTTAATTGAGAGCCAGGTTGGGTCATAATATTAAACAAAATTTTGCAAACTTTAAAAAAAATGTGCCTAATTTTTCTATTATGAATGGTATCCTGAAAATTTGGAAACGTTCAGGGTAGTTGAGTGTTTGCCTCAATATCCTGCAATATCAGACCTCCAGTTACGTTTCTCAAACCCATTATGAAGATATTTGCTGAAATGCTTACTGCTCAGCTGATGCCTTCAATTCATACATTTCACAACAGAGGTGCACGCAGAGGGCAACATGACTCAAGAAGAGAGAGGAAACTTTCAGAGGCCAAACCTAATTACATTATCCCTTTCCACAGAGCCCCACCAAACTGGGACACAGAAGGGTTTGTTCTTAAGCATTGGTGTGAAAACTCATAAATTTTTTTGGAGAGTCTTAGCCAGCAATAAGGTCTGCTCAGTTAGGTCCAGGCCATATCCTACTCGCATAATATAAATAAGAGCCAAGCATTAGTATAAAAGGGAGTCTATCAGCTGGCTGTACCATAATGTATGGCGAAGCATTGGCCAGGATCTGTCAGCTAATGCCCATCAGCTGAGATATTACACATATCGCTATGACATGAAATATCTTATGTGTTTTGTTGATACTCTGTTGTTAGATTGATTTTACAACAGATACGATCCAAGAACAGTGCAAGTCTATAGAAATATTTAAAATATTCTATAAAGATTCTGATTTGTTTTTGCAAGTTAACTCTTACAAAAGTCTTATACATCCTCCCTAAGATGCGTGTTTTTATCCTGAGGATCTCTTTGTGCTGCAGCTGCCTTTTGCTTTGTCCTTCTTTAGGGTCTCTGGAAGAAAGGACTTTTCTGGTTCATATGAGTACAATGAGTACTCTGTCCTGTCATAAGGATGTGTGAGTCATCCCCTAAAAAAAAGGCAATAGCCTTGTTCCAATCTGCGCTTTGCAGCTATCACCCCACTGTGTAGAAAGGTTGCTGTAGTTTTGAACCAAGAACCTGTGCTAAAAATAACAATGATAAAGGCTTTTGCTGAACTGACTGAAAAAAAAATCTCGAAAGAGCAATAAATACTAACACAAGCCTTTACAAGGGAGAATTATCAGAATTTGTAAGGAAAGAATGATAAAAATAATGAGGAAATGACACATAAGAGTTGGTTATTAACAACCATGATTTATATTTACCAAGTGCGCTTTCATGACTATATTATTTGACTTAAAATTCAAGATTTGAAACAGGTAGAGGAGACTTACCTCACACAAATAAAGAAGGGCGAGATCTCACTAGGACAGTATAACTGCATTGATACTCATATCTTTTCTAATAATTCTATTTATTCAGAATTTGAGAGGGGAAAATTATGGACACATAGAGTCTTGCTATGTAATGTTGGAATTGTAAAGTTAAGGTCTTCTTTCTTTGATTCAGGGTCTTATTACAATTATGTAAGTGAGACTTCATGATAAATTTGTTACAATCTTTTTGCTGCCTTGGTCTTAGACATTAAATGGACTTGTGAGTCATTAAACTTTCACCCTGTTCAGTTCACCATCTCGATTTCACTCTAATAGTTCCCTTCTCTGTCAGAAACACACCGCAGAACTATTTCTACAGCTCTGTGCAATTCCCCTACCAATGTAATAAGAGAAAAGTTTGAGAAGTCTCACCTACTTCCTTTTGGAAGCTTTGAACACACTCCAAAAGCAGGAGGGACACAACAGTAGCTGTGTTTGCCCACTTACAGTTTTTTCATCATATGTAAGCAGATCAGCCTTTAGAATAATGGAAGTCACAGCTTTGTTTACTTCACTTTTCTAAGCTTCTGAACACTGCAATAAAGATACCAAAGGTCTAACGATTGAGATGGAATTTTCCTGAAAGCAGCTATTGATACCTATCCTCCTTTGCTTTGGCCACAGACCAGACTCAGCCATAGTCAGGTGCAACCCAGGTTTGAAGAACATTAACATACACCCAAAAATATCATGGCAAAGCACCTCTGTGGTGAGGTGCTCTCCGCTGCTATTGCCTTGCACTCTGCCTCTGATTTGCCCCATCTCATGTGGTCACCACGGCTGCCTGTGCAAACCAGGCAGCCACAGGCAGTAGAATTGGCCCTTCTTCAAGGCAACCAGATCACCAAAGACCTTCTGGTAGTGGCCTGCTGGTGGTCTTGCAGGCAAGCATCTCCCTGTGTCTCAGTCCAGCATGCACCATTCACAATATTCATCACTGATGGAGAGAACAGATGGAGAGGACTTGTGGTAGGCCAATGGCTGGGACAGCTTTTGGCTTCTGAAGACTGCATTCAGACAGTCAAGACAGATGCTGCTTCGGGAGTATAAACAGAGATTTGTTCTGCTATTAGCCCACTGACTGCTCTGCCTATGCCAACTCTGGATAGCTGCAGATCTCAAATATATGACGTTCTTGCATCCTTCCATACATATACAACACGTTGCTTGGGAAAAATCTCTTTATTACAGGTGATGCTCTTCAAGACTTCAAAACTTTGAGTTCAAATTCAGACACTTTGAAGGAATTAAAGCAGAAATATCACACTAGAAACATTTACTTCCTACTCTTATAGAGGTTAATTTGTATTAGAAATCAGTCATAAAAGGAAACATTTCAAATTTGCTATGTTTTCTTCAATAAGAAAGTTATCCTTAAAGAACTATTCATGGAATATTCAAACATTATGTGTGAGGATCCATATGCAATTGAAAGAAGTATTTTTTTGTTTCTTCCAGTAGTAAAAGATTGTTCAGGTGTTTTTGGCTGCATAAAAGCCCCTCCACAGGAAATATTTCAGTCATGCAGTCTTTAATCTCCATCTCACAATATTTGAAGTGGTAGAAAACAAGGCTTACAGGAAGGCTTAGGAGATACAACAGTAATACTTGCAATCAAATATTTTGTCACTGCAAAACATTGACCACAGTGGAAACAGAAACCATTATCAAGCATTTTAAAAGGTGCTAGCTCGCATGAAAGACTACTGCTCTTAATATACACCTGAAGGAAACCGGAAACAAACTCAAGTTTAATGCAAAAGAAGAACTGGCCACCTGGATTCCCAACAACTGTAATTTTTTTACTAGCAGAATCAAGATTTTAAGTTTGATAAGAGGAAGATGATGATTCAGACAGGACATTAATGTTTGCGAGCCTAATATTGTAGATGGGAACTAACTGATTAGAGGGTTGCTGGTGGGCTGCTGACTTTCACTAGTCTTCTGGCTTCTTTGGGGCTCTTATGCTCAAGTCCATCTCTTCATGATATGACCCATCACGACAAAAGGCCTTTCAGTCTTGGATTTGAATCTTGAGTTGTCAGGGAAATTACTCAATGTAGGTTTTTTTCCATCAAACTACTCAGCCAATGTGAGCAGATGCAGGTATTTCACATTATCTGGTACGGAATTGGTTTCTTCGGTTTATGCTTCAAAAGAAAGGCAACAAGAGTAAAAACAGCAACTGCCAGGGCTGTGATAGCAATAATAGATGGTGCATGAGAAATACCAGCTGGGGCAGAAGCTGAGTCCTTGTCTTCCTGGATGCCAAAGGAGTCCAGCTCTGGGAATCAAGAGATAGTGATCTGGTTAAACATGACCTCTCATCTTGTTATTTCCAAGACAGAGAAATAAAAAAATCATTGTGTTCTAGATCAGATTTAGAGCTTAACTGATTTTGTAACTCTCTTTCATCCAGGATACTCTAGATACAAACAGATTTTATATTAACAGAGGTTATTTGTAGAAGTCCAAGTGCAACTTAAACATTCTAATTTTTAACATTAAGAAAGCAAACAGCAAACAAAAAGCTTAGAACAAATTTGTCAAGGAAGCTTTCAGAATGGCTTTTTTTGGTTGCTTTTTTTTTTTTTTTTTTTTTTTTTTTTTTTTTTTTTTTTTTTTTTTTTGAGCAGTCATAGAGGCACCAGTCACAGGCGATTTGGGAAGAGATGAATTCCACAGAGCTGCCTGTGCCATGTCCCCTCAGATTCCCTGCAGAACTGCTGAATTAGTAATTTTATGTGCTGGCGAAAATAACGGGTGTGAAATATGATTAACAGGCATTAGACAGCAAGCACGTTCCCAATACATATTGCAGAACTGCTAGTAATCCAACAGTCACGTAGTTTTGCTCAGATTTAAACTGGCATTCCATGGTGTTATCTGAAAAATGAGATATAAAATATCATTTTCAATTACCAGCATTCCTGTGTTCAGCACCAGCTTTCCGAAGCTCAATTGGGCCAACAACAGCATTCACTCTTTCTTGGGCAGAGCTTGCTTCTCTCTTGGACCTAGTGATACAGCCTTGGTAACATCTGGAAGAATAGTCATGTAGCCTGCACACCACAAATTCACACTTCAGATAAACAGATGGATAGTTCCGAACAAACTGGAAGGCACTGAATTTAAACCGGGCCATGTGTGAGTATGGTGAATAGTAATTAGCATAGGTGGAATCTTTAACACACCTGAAAAGAAAGGAAAAAAGGAAAAAAAAAAAAAAACCCAGTCAATCTCAGGAATGCACACAACAATCAGACAATTGTTTACAGGAATATAACACATAACATGGTAAGAGATTTTAAACATGATGAAGATAGGGACCCTGTTTCTAAACTGTTTTTTTTCCACTCTATGCAGCTCTGCCTTACCCCAGTTCTAGAGAGTTGTACTCATACTGACAAGGGTGACAGCTTCCCATGAATCCAGTTAGCTATTCAGAGAAGCACCCCTGTATTTGGCAAAAAACAAACCCTTTTGAGCAATACAAATATTTCTCTTTGCTACTGGTGGTTCCTTTTATTTTAAATGACATTCATTTCCTTTTTTAACTGATCTGAAATATTGTTCTATCAGCTGATCAGCAAATCTATGTCATGGTGCAGGAGCGTGCATTAGAATGAGCAAGATGCCCTCCTTTGGCAGCACTGTGCTATTATGGCCCTTGAAGCCTTCACACATCAGGTTATGTATTGTATGCACATTTTTCTGAAAGGAAATCACCTGGACATGTCACTATGTTACCTCCCTGCCAGGTACCTGCTCTGTGATCACCTAATCAATGCCACTTTAAGCTTTTCTTTTAATATTCTGGGTCAAACTTCCTCTCCCTGTTGAACATTTATTTTCCCTCAGTACTCCTAATGATATTAATTACATAATTAATAACAAGCTGCTATCAGTTTATACCATGGTCACACTAGAACTTCAATAAAGCAATGTAAACTTCAAAGTCTTATCTTTAATTGCTTAACAAAGGAGCTTACCCATTTCTGATTAAATCATAGGTCACTGTTGTAAAATCATTGGCGTCAGGAGATGCCACACAGGTGTCCACAAACAACACCAGATTTGAATCAGAGCTGTGCAGGTAAGCTTCAAGGAACAAATTCTGGTTGATACCAACATAGTACGGGGAGTCATAGACTGGTTGTGAGAAAGATGCAGTGTGATAAAATGTAAGGTTCACGTCGTATCTGCTATACTGAGTTTCATTGAGTTCAAAATTATCCTCCGCAACATACATTATTTGTGTCCATGTGTTCTGGAGCATTTTGCAGTTGATATGCAAGTGAAGCCTTTTACGCCTTGTGATTACAGAACCAGAAGAGGATCCTCTAATAAGGTTGGAATAGATGATTGTGTTGTTGTTTCCCTGTTTGGCATATAAAATGGCAAATTAAGTTGCAGAGTTAAGTTTCCTATTATGCAATACAGACTTTGCTATAGCCTTACAGTAAAGCACATAGTAAATGTGTTGTTTCTGTTGAAGGTTGGTGTGGAAAAGTATAAATCTAGTCATTTCTGTTCTCAGTACAGGAATCTGTTATTGCCATACAAAGTCTGGCAAATACAAGGTCATCTTGCACACTACTCACATTAAGCCCAGATGCAACTGGATTCAATGAATTAAACTGAATTTAATACAATACTTAGAACAATGCATGGAGGTTCTGGTCTAGCACAGTATTTAAGCTGAAATCCAATTTATAATGCGCTGGTTTTATTTACCCAAAGCTTTCAATACCTGCTTAATTATCACAGTCACCTTGGGACCTTGTAAATACCAACTATTAGCTTCCTCCCACACCTTTTTTTTTTTTGATTAGGAGGTCAAACTATAAGCTGTAGTAAATGACCTGACAGCCAGCAAAGGAAATGCAAACGTTAATAAACTTTAACCTTCAAGAGAGGAGGAGAAGGTCACAGTTGCAGAGGCACTGCCAGGCCCCACACTCCACAGAACAGCCTTCAGTTCCTCATGTCTTTCACAATTTGAATTCTTCAGCTTGAATTTTTACACATTTACACAAACTATTAACACACTTTGCTGAGACAGTCATACCTTTCTGATAGTGCCGCAGCTATTGTAGGGTATGTTGAATATAACATAGTTTGGAGTGATGTTGGGTTGGCAGTACGAGTCATTCAATGTGAGATTTGAAGCTGCGTAGCCCTCAGATTGAAGAAAGGCTCTGCTCACAACTGCTTGCATATAGTCGGGCAAACAGAGAAGTGCTAACGAGGGAAGAACTCATGTTACAAGCTCATCAAAGCAAGCAAAAACATTTATATGCTGTGACCTGAATAAGCAGTTCTTCTTTTGCAGGAACAATTGGTACTGCAAGAAATGTTCAGAATGAAAATGCTTGCTATTAATCTACGATGTAGTGAGATAGTGGCTAGTTTCAAAATAGGTCCTGACTTTCTCCTTTTTGTGACCTGGAGATCATTGGTGTTACAAATTATACACAACCATGTCTAACATCACACAAAAACACAATTTTAAACATGATGAAGATGCTTTTCACACTACTTTGTTTTTTTTTCCTAAGATTATGGCCCACTATTAAGAACCACAAACAAAAAGTTTTTAATATTCTTAATAGACAGTGGTCTTAGCCACAGTGGGGAATAGCACTAAACTATGAGAAGCAAATAGTAAGATGGAAAATGCTTTATGGTTTAAGTTTTGCAAGTTTTCATTACACCAGCTGGCCCAGGGAGTTCTTCATGATACTCATTATCATCACCAAGAGGTTGCTTGCATGGTTGCCCTTAACCCTAACAGACATGAATGCTCGCAAATAAAATGCATGTTCAGTGTCTATAAAATTGCCAGTGTCTATAAAATTGCACAGGTAACTTCCAAAATAATTTATTAAATTGCAAAAAATAAAAAATAAAAAATTGAGGGGTAAACTTAGAGTCTAGAAGTGATAGATCTTCAGTTAAACAAAATTACAGATAACAGCAACAGCAAATGAGTGATTCATAAAAGCCATTCAAGATCACAATCAATGAATTAGCAGCTAATTGAGAAGCAGACTTCAACATTAGACGTGCACTTACTAGTACTCTGATCTGCTGGAATGGAGTAGTAGTCAGCCTGAAAGCCTCTGTATGTGTATTGAGAGTTACTGTGAAAGTAGACTGTCATCAGGTTTGAGGAAGACGTGTATGTGCGATGAGACCCAGAACATATTTTCCCAAGGAGAGGAGAGGTACGGAGTGGCCCATCATAGATTTCCACATAGTCAGACACGCATCTGCCACCCTGCATCCTGGTGAGCAGATACAAACATTTACTGAAATAATTTTTTTTTAATAAACAAACTCAGATTAACTGATTACAACAACAACAACAAAAGAATATTATACTGAGATGACTATCAAATCCTTGGAACAGGAAGTACAACCTGCAATTTCTGTGTTAATGCATGGTATCCACGTTGTTAAGACTGATTAAACAAAAATGAATTAAGTTGTCATCCTAGGTGTACTGAAACTTTTGAATAACATCCTTGAAATTCAGAAGTTAACCTAGTAAGACCAATATGCTGATCTTGTAATTTTCTAAATAACTAATTTTTTACTTACTGAATATCCCTAAATGTGAGCGTGACACGAAAATTGCTTGTTACTTGTATTTCCCAAACACAGTCAGCTTTGTTTGGATAATTTTCAGGATAAAAGGGACTCTGTAAAGTGCCAGATGAATATGAAAGCAAACCACCGCAAGTATAATATGCTGCAGAGAAAAATGTAAGAAGAGGAATACATACATATCATTTAAGGTGGCTTTTGGAATGCATCTAAGTAGAATCTGTAGTCTCAAAATTACAGGTCTTTTTGTTAGATGGTCTTTCTTTTCATGTCTTTCATTAAAAGTCATTCATTTTCTTAATTTCATCACTTGTAATCAAATTTGAATAATCTCTATTATAATTATTATAAAGACCAAAGAGAAGAAAAACAGTCAAGATTTTGGTTTTTTTTCATATTGCAGAGAACTGACAAATATCCCATACTTAAATGCAAAGGCATTATACCATAGTCAAAAAATTAGACAAAATTTATATGAGCTTGCAACCTAATGGAATACCAGGGGAATCAAGTTTGTGAGCTTCAACTAACAGTTTAGCACTAAAATCAACATGAATTTCCAGGATACTTTTCAGTACAAGGACGAGGTATTGACAGAAATATCTGCAAACAGACAATGACACCTGAATTATATTCCAAATTGCAAGTAAAGAATTAAAATCATCACAAAAGAGAGTATGAAAGAGCAAAGAAAGATAAGCATAAGGACTCTAAGGAAAAAAAAAACCTACTAACTGTAGCAAAAAGAAAAGATAAAGGGTCTGAACAGCAAGGCAGACATGGTGATTTACAGGAATGACAAGTTTACATTGGCCATAAATAATTTTGTAACATACATCCAGTGTATATATGCATACATACACACAAATATCCATGAAGATACAATGAACCTATGCTATATATGTGATAAATATATATTTACACATATTTTAATATAAAGGATAAGAAGCTATCGACATGGAAAGGCCTATGGAGAACGACAAGATTTTCAAATTTTAAGTTCAACTTCTAGCAAACACAACAAAAACTTTCTCTCACTAATAGACCAAAACATAATTATGTGAACAAATAAAAAATTGAAAAAAATTGCTATCCTAAAATGATATGTGTGAATGCACAGTTGAGATAGGAATTAGTCATACTTACAAAGTAGTGCATGATGATGCTTACTTATAAGTAATTGTGAAATTACTTCTTAAAAGCCCAAATGTAAGTGGTTATACTGGGTACAAATTCATCTGACTTTGGGGTAAAAATCAGAGACAACAGTGGGGTAACAATTAGAGACAACAGTATAGTTACATTAGATGAAGAGGAATATGTGTGAAAAGGTCTGAAAAGGTTTGTATTTTTGCCCTGCTAAGTAATAAAGGAGTGCTCTGGTATTATTCACAGATGGGAGACGAGTCCCAGTCATCTTGAAAGAAAGATGAACTTGACAAAGCCAAAGAAAGCTCACAGGCCAGAGAGATCCTCAGTCCTACAGACAACACAAATCAGTCTTACCATCAGCAGTATCAGTCGTTGTTGTCACTCCTAGAGAAAAATAAACACACACAATGAAATTATTTTTGTAAAGCATGAACACACTCAAGAAAAAAAAAAAAGAGATCTGCAAGACAAGATTGAGGCCTGTCTAGTCTGCCACCCAGAGAAGAATTATGAGGGGAAAGAAAATTGCAATTCTCAAGAAGATGAAGCTGCAGAGAAAGCAGAGTCAGTGCCTTTTCACCGCAAGGAAGAAGGTCAAACCATGGCTACTGACAGAGGGAAACAACATGGCAACTTGTTGCCATGGCAACTTCCTTCTTCCTGCACATGCCCAGGCCAAATGGCACCCTTTTTGGTGCCATTGATAGACAGTAAGTTTGTCTTGGTTCCCACTTAACTTACTGAGACCTGACTTAAGGCCAGTTCAGCCCACCACCCAGACAAGAATTATGAGGAAAGCAACAAAAATGTATTTCTTAAGAGTATGAGGCTGCAGAGAAGGAGGTATCTAGCACTTCCTCAAGTTAAATACCCCTAGATTACTGAAGAGACTGCCCTAACATCTGGGTAAATAATCTTTTTTTTTTTTCTAGTAAATGCCAGTGAATTTCTGCCAACACAAGTGCAATGGAAGCAAGTGAAGCAAGTGATTAAAAAGCAGCCAAGAGGTCCAGCTATATGCAGGATAAAGAATCCCTCAAAACAAGAACTTGACAAACTCACAGGGTAATAAAATCCTATAATTCAAGCACCTCTCGTTAGCAAAGTGTCAAACAACTGCCCAGGACAGCTGCCTTTTAATCACTCCAGACTGCTCCAGATGTCATCAGCAGGAAGACTGTCACGTTCCAAGGAAAAAGGGGAGGCAACAGGCACATAAGAAGGGCCCTCCCCAAAATAGTGCCTCTCCCACCATCAACACACATCTCACTAAAAGTCTTTTGAGAACAACCTGAGCCCAGCATGAAGGAGCTGTCATTCTCTCCACAAAATATCCCTCTTGAGCACTTTCCCGCTCCATCCTCTGCTACACCTCAAAGCCTGTCAGAAAGGCCAATGGTATGACAAAAGGGGTCACCTCCATCCTCAGAAGGAAGGGGAGACAATGGGCACATAAGAAGAACACTTTCCCCAAAATACTGTCCTTTGCAGCATCAGCACTCACCTCAGCACAGCTCTTTAGAAAATACCTGGGGTTTGGCAAGCATCCCCCAAAAAGAGTCTCTCCCAAGAATGTTCCTGTGCTTCTCCTTCATGCACTGCTGCACCTCAGAGCCATTCTGCGCATCTCCCCACCCCATTTCTGCATTTCTCTCCTGGCAAACACTACAAGACCCCACTCGTCTCACCTGGAGTGGTGATGTAGTTGGGAATTGAATAGTAGGAGGCCTGAAAGCCTCTGCGCGTGACACTGCTGTCACTGCGAAACAGGACGGTCAGCTCATTTCCAGATGACACAAACACGCGGTAGTTGTTACTGCAAACTTTCCCTAGGAGAGGGGCCCCGTACAGCCTGCCGTCGTACACCTCGATGGCGTCGTACTGGCAGGTGGTGCCTTCCAGCCTGCGGAGCGGAAACAGAACATTCCTCAGCTCTCGGACTCGCCCGTTTCCAGGGGGCCTGAGAGCAGGAGAGGAGCCCTTGGAGCAGGCACAGGCTCCAGGCGGAGACGGCCAAGCACCAGGGCACGCAGTGCCGGGCTGGCACCAGAGGCCCAGGCCTCACTTACTCTACATCCACAAAGGTCAGGTGCACTCTGTAGCTCGCCTCCTGCAGCTGGATTCTCCACACGCAGTTTGCGTTGTTGGGGTAGGAGTTGGGATAGTTGGGGCTTTCAAAGGAGCCAGACGAAGCCGAGAGGAAGCCACCACAGGAGGAAGCACCTACAGAGCGGAGCAAAAGTGAGAAGTAGCAGAGACACCCTGAACCCAACCCAGCACAGCTCCTTGGAGGACAGCAGGAGTCCCGCAAAGAGGGGTGGACATGCTCCCTCACAAAAAGGCCCTCCTGGGGGAGTGCCTGCTCCCCGGAGAGTTGCTCCTCAGGGCCTGTCCTGGCATCTCAACATCCCAGAGCTCATGTACCTGGCTCTTCTACGTGGCAATGCAGGGGAAGAGGAGCCTCCTCCCTAAGAGGAATTCCCTAGTGGGAGTCACAACTTCCCTGGAGGAGCTCCAGGGTCACTCAACACCTAAGATCGCCCTGGCCACCTCCTTCAACAGAGCAACATTGAACACCACTCCACCCTGCTGCGTGTGCTC
>VZSG01001641.1:18655-32592 GCA_013398315.1 Nothoprocta pentlandii | reverse complement strand
GTGGTGGACAGTGACAGGACTAGAGGAAATGGCTTCAAACTGAGGCATCGGAAGTTCCACAGGAACTTAAGGAAGCATTTCTTCACTGTGAGGGTGACAAAGCACTGGAACGGGCTGCCCAGAGAGGTCGTGGAGTCTCCTTCTTTGGAGATCTTTAAAACCCGCTTGGATGCAGCCCTGTGCCACGTGCTCTAGGTGACTCTGTGTGTGCAGGGGGGTTGGACTCGATGACCTCTGAGGTCCCTTCCAACCTTGGGCATTCTATGATACTATGATTCTATGATATGTTTAAATATTAGGTATATTAAGCCCTTAATGGGGGAAATCTAATTACAAGTATGAGGTATATAAATGTCATTGTTAAAATCGTACTGAAAAATATACCAGGAAATTAGCTTTGTAGCAAATTTGACCACTTTATGTGAATATCTTAGGTACTGATTCAATACAGTGTTTCTTATGCTACATTTTGCTCATAAACTTAAAGTAGAAGCTAACCTAAATATAGTCTGCAGGTACTTTAAAGGATTCCATTGAGCATGCTGCAAATAACTCAGCATGTTTGGTCACCGCATATCTGGATGCTGCTTGGATCCAAACCCATCCAAGGGAGTTCTCTTCCTTTTGATGTTTATACTTTGAACATTCAGTGTTTTATTCAGCTTTAAGAAATGTCTTTAATTTAAACAAACAAATAATTTTTTCATCTGCATAGTGACACTGTAGTCCCAAAGACTACACTAGTCTTGGGGCTAGTGATATGGAGAAAGTATTAACTACAAAACAGCCCCAGCTAGAAAATCTCCTTGAGGAAGCTTAGCATGACGGTTGAAGGACCTTGTAATTTTTAATTGCAGCCACCACTACTTACAGAAGGAACAAAACGCTTATGTGCTTTGCAAGGTCTTGCAGCCAGCAAGGTCCCCATGTGGGATCCTCCCATTCCTCCCTCTTTCGAGGACTCCCTACGATTCACCTAGACTCTCCTTGATGGGGAATTTGTGCCCCAATGTCCATCATCTTCCTCCTCACAGCAGATCTGGCTATGTCCTTACTGTGACCAAAACGAGTTCTGTGTGAAGGCTTGGCCATGGACCCGCAGTTGGTGGGATTTCATGTGGATCACTATATATTCTGAGCCTATTGACCCTACGTATGTCAGCTAACATAACTATGAAGGCAGTATGTTTCCTACTGCTCTCTACCCCAACCTTTTAATTGTTTTCCCAGCTTATTTGGCAAATTACAGTGTTGGTCTCCAGAGTTTCTGAAATAAAGGGTATATTGCAAAGAAAATGTGTTTCTCTGAGAGCAGCTAGGCATAGGAGTGAAAGGCTTTTGGAGTGAAAGGCAAGATCACTTTATAACTGAACAATTACATTCTAGACAGAGCATGTTAAAACAAACATGATCTGAGAATGATCTGAGAATTATTTAATTCATCTTCCCCGTCTGTGATGCTACTGCAATATTTGAGGAATGAGCAATTTTTCACTCATCAGTGCTTTAGTGGTATATTATCTGGAGCAGTAATTGAGAGGTCACATGCCTACTTTTTGCCTCCAAAGTTAACTCCTTTATTTTCTTATGTTCAGCTGAACAGGATTTATGCCTGATTTAAGTTACTGTCTTTTATCATAATTAAAGAAAAATGTTGTGGAGAGTGAACAAAAAAACTGTTCAATGAAAAACAGATTGTTGTGCCTGTAGCCAAACCAAAGGGATTCTGTCACAGACAGTGCCCCCTGCCCTGAATAATCAGCAGGAAGAAAGATTTATCTCTCTACTGTGAGAATGATCCAGCTGTCCCCAGCTAAGGGTGTGTGTGTGGAGCGGGGGATGGAGACACATGTTTAAGCTTTTCAGAAAGGAAGCAACGGCTGCAGAGTTTGCCTGAGATCACAGGAGTGGCAGCTCAAGCCACAGTCCTTATAACCTGTAATTGTAAACTTTCTCACCCATTTGCAGTTCATGCCAAAAATAGGTTGGTAGCTTTTTAACAATCTCTCTCTTTAGTCCTGTAAGGGAATTTCTGTGCACAGAGTGCCCTTGATTTAGAAAGGGTTTCTTCTCATGATGCCTTAGAGTCTCCTTTCAAATAGCATAGCCTGCTTGCATTTTTTTTTTAATGTGCATTTCTGGCAGAGTTAACTCTACTGTTTTTGTTAAGTTCCACCTATTTGTAGTTGCTTTTAAGCAAATTTGTGAGAAAGCACAAAAAAAAAAGGAAGCCAATGACTGTTGGATTATTCAATCTTTCTGGAAAAATATTCATCTTTAATCTAATGAACTATAATAGAGCTTTGGTGGTTGATCACAACTTGTTTCAGTATCTTAAGGAAATTTGGTGTTCTGATGTTACATAAAGTTTGAAATAAGTTTCTAGTTTCACCTAAGAAAAAGACTTTCCAAATGTTGAATCAGATAAAATTTGAATGAATTACAGATTTTGAAATTCTCTTCAGCTTTGCTTGTGTTACTGTCTTGCACCTTTCTCAAAGGACATTGCAAAATAAATATAAATAAATATAAGATTATATATACATGTGTGCATGTGTGTGTATATATGGTATAATCTTTATGCAGTATAACAGAAAATAGGAGAAGTATTCTGACCCTGGCCATAGAGGATGGTTAGTCTGAGTTAAAGCTTTATCGATGCATAATGCTGTGCTGACAATTATGCAAATATTCTTGGTATATTATGAGCTAATGGCTTTGGTACATGAGTATATTGTAAAAATTATTTTAAAAATAAGCTATATTTCTATTCTTGAATGTGCCAATCTGGATTGTGATTTGGGCTTTTCCTCAACAAGTCCAGTTGTGAGGATCACTGTTGATATTTTCCTCTTGGTTGTCACACTTCGTGCTCTGTCATAGCTGTTTGGTACACCTATGAACTGAGGATGTTCGAGTTCATGCTCCACAACCAATTTGGAAGTTTGTCCAAAAAGGATAGATATGACATGCTATATAGTATTTTCTCAAGATTTATAAAGCACATGTTGTCTTTTCTTAATGTAACAATAGTAGCAGATTATTACTAATTTATATTCAAGTTATTCCTGAGAAGATTTGTAGCAGTCTTGTGTTGAGCTAAGATGAACAGATCTGTTTGTACATGCAAAGATTTCAGTGTTTTGCCAATCACTACCTAGTTTCTCAAAAAAATCGAGTCAGGGGTGCTCCTCTCAAGGCAGAGACAACCATTTCTTCTGCTGTGGCAGGGGACAGAGGTTCATCTTTTGGCTTTTGCATATTGGGCAAGTGTGGGTTTTTTTTGTTTTTTTTTTTGGTTTTTTTTTTTTTCATTTTGATTACAAGCAGGTAGAAAATTCCCTATGTTGCTATCTGATTAGCAAAAGCCCGGTCTTCTGAAACAGGATTTTTTCCCATGAAGTTGTTAGAGGAGCAATGCAAGATGTTTTGGAGAAAAAGGTACAATATTATACATTGCTAGCACACTGGTTTTAGACTGAAAAAAATCCTCTGGTTAATAATAGAGAAGTGATGGATTTTATTTCATGTTTTGTCTTATTTTCAAGTAATAGAGAAACATTACTAGGGCAGGAAACGAGCAATAGGAAAATAGTATTTTTTTTTTTGCAGTTACCCTGGTTTATTTAATATTTATGTTGATTCTTAAGCAGATGGTGCACATCAGTTTCTGAGTCATCAACTCTGACTACGAAATACAGAATTGTCAAATGTCAAAACTTTTTTTTTGAGACATTGTATGTGGCAGGAAGGGAGAAGGATGTATTCTTTGAACTGTCCTGAACAGTCCTGAAGAGCAAAGGAGTGCAGGAAGGCTGGACTTTTCTCAAGAAGGAAATCTTAAAGGCGCAGGAGCAGGCCATCCCCGTGTGCTGAAAGATGAGTTGAACGGGAAGAAGACAGACCTGGCAATAGGCAACTATTACTGAGACTCCTGGAAAAAAGGAGGGTTCATCACCTTTGGAAGAAGGAGCAGGCAACTCGGGAAGAGTAACAGGACATCACTAGGGTATGTAGAGAGGAAATTAGAAAGACGAAAGCTCGTCTGGAACTCAGTCTGGCCACTGCTGTAAAAGACAACAAAAAATGTTTCTACAAATTGGTTAACAAGAAGAGGAGGGTCAAAAAGAGTCTCCACCCTTTATTGGATGTTGCAAGGAACATTGTCACCAAGGATGAGGATAAGGCTGAGGTACTTAATGCCTTCTTTGCCTCAGTCTTTAACACGCAGATCAGTTATCCTCGAGGTATTTGGCCCTCTGAGCTGGAAGACGTCTATGGAGAGCAGAATAAATCCCCTATTATCTAGAAGGGAATATTCAATGACCTGCTACTCCACTTGGACACCCACAAGTCTATGGGGCCAGGTGGGATCCACCCAAGGGTTCTGAGGGAGCTGACAAAACTGCTCGCCAAGACACTCTCCATCATCTATCAGTGGTCCTGGTCAACAGGGGAGGTCTCAGATGACTGGAGACTGGCCAATGTGATGCCCATCTACAAGAAAAGTTGGATGGAGGATCCAGGGAACTACAGGCCTGTCAGTCTGACCTCAGTATCAGGGAAAGTTATGGAGCAGATCATCTTGAGGGCGATCACATAGCATGTGTGTGACAACCAGGGGATCAGGCCCAGCCAACATGGGTTCATGAAAGGCAGGTCCTGCATGACCAACCTGATCAAGTGACCTGCCTAGTGAATGAGGGAAAGGCTGTGGACATGGTCTGCTTAGACTTCACCAAGGCTTTTGACACAGTCTCCCCCTGCCTTCTCCTGGAGAAGCTGGCAGCTCATGGCTTAGACAGGTGGACTCTTTGCTGGGCGAAGAACTGGCTGGATGTCCGGGCCCAGAGAGTGGTGGTGAATGGAATTAAATCCAGCTGTCGAACAGTCATGAGTGGTGTTCCCCAGGGGTCAGTGTTGGGGCCCATCCTCTTTAATATCTTCATTGATGATCTGGATGAGGGGACTGAGTGCACCCACAACAAGTTTGCAGGCAACACCAAGCTGGGAGGAAGAGTGGATCTGCTTGAGGGTAGGAAGGCTCTGCAGAGGGATCCGGACAGGCTGGATCGATGGGCTGAGGTCAACCTGTATGAGGTTCAACAAGGCCAAGTGCTGGGTCCTGCACTTTGGTCACAACAACCCCATGCAGCACTACAGGCCTGGGGCAGAGTGGCTGGAGAGCTGCGTGGCAGAAAAGGATCTGAGGGTGGTGGTTGACAGCCTCAGCTGAACATGAGCCAGCAGTGTGCCCAGGTGGCCCAGAAGGCAAATGGCCTCCTGCCTTGTATCAGGAACAGTGTAGCCAACAGGACCAGGGAAGTGATCATCCCCATGTACTCGGCGCTGGTGAGGCCGCACCTCGACTCCTGTGTTCAGTTTTGGGCCCCTAACTACAAGAAAGTCATTGAGGCTCTGGAGCGTGTCCAAAGAAAGGCAATCAGGCTGATGAAGGGGCTGGAGCACAGACCTTATGAGGAGTGGCCGAGGGAGCTGGGGTTATTTAGTCTGGAGAAGAGGAGGCTCAGGAGACCTTATCGCGCTCTCTATAACTAACAGAACTTCTGTAAATAGGACAAGAGGAAATAGCATCAAATTGTGCCAGGAGAGGTTCAGGTTAGACATTAGGTAAAGTTTCTACAAGGATAGAGTACTCAAGCATTGGACCTGTTGTGGTTTGTTGGAGGCCAGGGCGAGGGGTCAGAAGTTTTGTAAGAGATGAATCCCCTTTCATTCCAGCCATTCCTCAAAGGTTAGAGGGACTGGGGGTGGCTGGACTCATCTCAATAGGGCTACCAAATACTGTGGTAACTATAGGCCCAACTCTGGCAATATCAGGTTCACAAACAGTCTGTTGACTGTAGGTTGGGTCGCCTTCAAAACAAGTAGCTCAAAGTTCACAAATAGCACAATTTATTCAAATGCAACATTTAGAGAACAGGTTTCCGATGTCAGTATAGGAAATTCTCTACTACAGTGTGGGGTTCTTTTCTAGTGCCTAGTGTACAAATGTGCAATCATCACTCACCCCACAAGATGGGAGAGGGCTCTCAACCTTGAGGAGTCTCCTCAGGTGATGTCCTGACTGGAGGGAAGGAAAGGGGTTCAGCCTGTCAACTGATCCAGAAGCTACGATGGAGTCTTCCCACTCTTCTTTCGTTCCTCCTTCCTTTGTTCTTCCTTCTTTCCTTCTTCCCCCTTTCCTTCTTCCTACTTACCACCCTTCTTACTGTACTTTTATATATTTTCTTTTACATTTAGGTAGAGGTTGAGTGACTGTAGTCATACATACTTTTGTTATTGATTGGTTTAAACAGTCTACGGAGCAAAGTCTATGGCAAATCTATGGAGCATGCTCAGTGAGGAGTGGTTGTTCCTTGGAAGGGGGTAACTCCTAGGATGGGGTTGTGTATTGGTATTATAATGATATTAGAATGAGGAGAACTTTGAGCAAAGTCCATTGGAACGGACTGATCTGCCACCATTGTTGGCCCAGCACCAGACATCTTATCATACTGTGTCACTTATCAGCTCCGTGGTATGACCGGTTCGCCACCTCTGCAGGGAGTATAACAGAGTTTGTCCGCAGTGTCTTCACTCCGCTCCACCCTCCATTCACTCATCAGCTGCATGGCACCATCAGATTACCACCTCTGCAGGGAAGCCAACAAGGTTTGGCCATGGTGTCTCCATTCTGCTCCACTCTTTGTTTACTCTCATTAGTGTGTGCTAGGAGGGCAGATTGTGTTGCCAAGAGAATTGTGGAGAAGTAGATTCCATACATACCATCCATCCTGGAAGTGGTAACTGTCTCTCACCTCAAACAAGCCTCTGTAATGACATAACTTCTGTTAGGCCCTGATTTTTCTCTAATTTCCCCTTTCTCAAGCAATTATCTCACAAACAGGCTGCCCAGGAAAGGAGTGGAGTCACCGTCCCTGGCAGTGTTCAAGAAACTTGTAAATGGAGCACTTAAGGACATGGTTTAACAGGCACGTTGTTAAAGGGCTTACGTCTGGACTCGATCTCAAAGGTCTTTTGCAACCGTAAGGATTCTGTAATTCTTTCTTGAGCATGTTTTTTCATATATAGTTCACATTAAAATAGAATCTATACCTGCACTTATCAGTCTTTTAGGTGGATAATACTGGAAATTACTGTCATTACTGGATGTGAAACTACGTGATACTTAAAATGTATGACTTGTATTAAAAAGAAAGGGCACTATGTGTGCTAGGATTTTTTTCTCGATAATGCTGTCTTGATATGGCTGTCCATAGCATTCTGTTAAGGCCTATTTTAGTAATTTCAGAAAAGTGTCATCTTTAGATGAAAAACAGATTTAGATGAACGCAGGGACACCTAGAGCACGTGGCACAGGGCTGTGTCCAAGTGGGTTTTAAAGATCTCCAAAGGAGACTCCACAACCTCCCTGGGCAGCCTGTTCCAGTGCTCTGTCACCCTCACTGTCAAGAAATGTTTCCTTAAGTTCCTGTGGAACTTTTGGTGCCTCAGCTTGTGGCTGTTTCCTCTAGTCGTATCGCTGTCCACCACTGAAAAGAGGCCGGTCCCCTCCTCCTCACTGCCTCCTTTGAGGTATTTATACACACTGATCAGGTCCCCCCTCAGCCTTCTCCAGGCTGAACAGGCCCAGCTCCCTCAGCCTTTGCTCATATGGCAGATGTTCCAGGCCCCTGATCATCCTGGTAGCCCTGCGCTGGACTCTCTCCAGCAGCTCCACATCCCTCTTGTACTGGGGAGCCCAGAACTGGACACAGTACTCCAGATGTGGCCTCACCAGGGCTGTGTAGAGGGGGACGATCACCTCCCTCGACCTGCTGGAGACGCTCTTCTTAATGCACCCCAGGATCCCGTTGGCCTTCTTGGCCACCAGGGCACACTGCTGCCTCATGGTCATCTTGTCTTCCACCATGACGCCCAGGTCCCTCTCTGCGGGGCTGCTCTCCAGCAGGTCAACCCCTAATCTGTACTGGTGTCCGGGGTTATTCCTCCCCAAGTGCAGGACCCTGCACTTGCCCCTGTTGAACTTCATGAGGTTTCTCACCGCCCAGTCCTCCAGTCTGTCCAGGTCCCTCTGGATGGCAGCACAGCCCTCAGGGCTATCAGCTACTCCTCCCAGTTTGGTATCATCAGCAAACTTGCTGAGGGAGCACACCATCCCTTCATCCAGGTTTATGAATAAGTTGAACAGGACCAGACTGAGGATTGATCCCTGGGGGACACCGCTAACTACAGGTCTCCAACTGGACTCTGCGCCACTGACTACCACTCTCTGCACCCTGCCACTGAGCCAATTCCTAATCCACCTCCCCATCCACTCATCTATCCCACACCTTCAGAGCTTGCCCACGAGGATGCTGAGGGACGGTGTCAAAAGCCTTGCTCAAGTCCAGATAGATGACATCCACCACTCTGCCCTCATCTATCCAGCTAGTCCCTCCTTCATAGAAGGCGATCAGGTTAGTCAAGCATGATTTCCCCTTGGTGAATCCATTCTGGCTACTGCTGAGCACCTTCTTGTCCTCCACATGTCTGGAGACAGCAGCCAGGATGAGCTGTTCCATCACTTTTCCGGGGATGGAGGTGAGGCTCACCGGCCTGTAGTTACTCGGGTCCTCCTTCTTGCCCTTTTTGAAGACCGGAGTGACGTTGGCTTTCTTCCAGTCCTCCGGCACCTCCCCCATTCTCCAGGACCTTCCAAAGATGATGGTGAGCGGCTCGGCTATGACATCCTCCAGTTCCCGCAACACCCTGGGGTGCATCCCATCAGGGCCCATGGATTTGTGGGTGTCGAGTTTCCTTAGGTTTTCTCTGACCCACTCTTCCTCTACCCAGGGCAAGCTTTCCTCTCTCCAGCTCACTTCTTGTGTCCCTAGGGCCTCGGATTCTGGAGGGCTGCCCCTGACAAACACCGAAGCAAAGGCAGCATTCAGCAGCTCTGCTTTCTCCGTGTTTTCCGTAACCAGGGTACCCACCCCATTCACTAGTGGACCCACATTCTCCCTGACCTTCCTCTTGTTGTTAATATATTTGAAGAAGTTCTTCTTGTTACTCTTAACATCCCTTGCCAGAATTAGTTCCAAGTGTGCCTTAGCTTTCCTTGTAGCATCCCTGCATTCCCTGACGATGCTCCTGTATTTCTCCCAAGGGGCCTGTCCTTTCTTCCACATTCTGTATACTGCCTTTTTCTGTTGGAGTTTTGGTTAACATGCTTATTTTTTTTTATGCTTTACTATTTGTTAGTTACATTATCTTGGTAGATTGTCTCTATTTCTCAGTGGAAAAATTATCCTGCAAAATAACCGAGACAAAATATTCTACTTTCTTGCTTTCTGATAATATGAGACTTTATAATGTATTCACTTTTCTACTGTGCATGCAAGCCTGAAGTTTAAGACTGTTCTTATTCTGAAAGCTATGTCATGTACTTTTAAACCTTTTATTTTTTTCATAAATTCATCCATCTTTAAAAAGATTTCAAGCCTCACCTCTTCTCCAGTGCAAAGATGAATGGAAAAACTTATTTCAGGAATCAACACACTCACTTATCCTCCCTTCTCCCAGAATAAATCAGTCTCTGGACTGTGATCCAAATTTATTTTCTCCTCTTGCCAATATCGCTTTAGGCCTAATATAGGCTCACTGGGAATCTAGAAGTGAAAACTACATATTTGCTCTTTAAGGTAGGGAGTAGGAGTGGAAGAGATAGCAGAATATTGACCATTGGAAAAGATACCTCTTGACAGCACCTCTTCAACAGCTATTAAAGCCAAATTCAAGCATGTTCTAAAGCCTTTCCTGATTTAACATGTTATTAGCTTCAAGTGTGGGAAAAAAATGAATCCCAGGTTCTTGATACTTATTCTGTAGTTTTCAAGTGCTTCATGTCTGCTTTGATCACACAAAGAAACTTTTCCTCATTGTTTTGCTTGTGGCTGTTAGATGAAAATTTAAACTGTGTTAGGGCTTTCCTCTAGGATCTGAGGAATGGTATCTTCTTCCCGTGTCAGAAGCTCCACTATCTTCACTTGGCCTTTTTTTTTTCCTGTGAGATTCCTATTTTTTGTCCAACAATTTTTTTTTCTGTCTCTTCTCCTTTATCTTACACCAATTTTTGGTAGTTATTTCCTTTCCATCAAGCTTGTACCTGGGAAGAGAAAGCTGGTATAATTATCTAGGATTTTTTGTGGAGTTAACTTTTAAAATTTTAGGAGCTTAGCCTATACCATTTTCTTTTTAAAATCGAAAAAGTATAGATTCATTGCTGATATTTCAGTTGGGATAAAAATGACAATGAGTTAAGTCAGGGTTTAGAGAAAAGTGAAAGCTTAAAGTAAACGAGGTTATGCTGTTCAGACCTGTGCTCAGAAGCAGGATATGTGTACTTAGATCATCTCTGACAAATGTTTAAACTGCTCCTTAAAACCTCCAGTGAATACATTGCCCATTCCTTTGCTTAACTATTCTCAAAATAAGAGAGGTTCTAATGATATCTGACATAAAGCTGATTTCTCTTTTTCCTTGATCTAGCAGAAATGAAAAATCATCACTCTGTCCTCTTTGTAACAACCTTTTACACATTGGGAAAATGTTTATTTATGTCTTATCTTTTTAGACTAAACCTGGGTGTGCTATTTTTCTTTATAACTCTTTTAGACTAAACCTGGGTGTGCTATTTTTCTTTATAACTCATTTTCTGTTACTTTTGGAACTGTCAGTTGATCATATTTTTTTTTCCAGTGATGCCTAAAGTTGGACAAGGACCTTGGTATTTTATCAGCAGAATAATTACTTCTAGTCCTCACCAACATCCAGTAGAGCAAAAGAATCCTCTCCAGTATCTCAGTAAGACACCTCCACTAAAACTGACTAGAGTAAGATTTCCTTGGGTTTTGAGTGTTAAAGACTTGCATTTATTTTTTGTTTGACTGCAGCAGTCCAATGTTTTTCTGCAGAATTGCCACCCAGGCGTTTTTTCCTCATTTTATACTTTTTTTTTTTAAATCTTCCTATATACCATATATTTCAGAAGCTTTTTAGAATATATCTTTTTGATTTTGTACCTTTTCTCCTATTTGTGAGAGTTATTTTGAATTCTGACCCTGTCCTTCAGAATGTTTGTGATGCCTCCTCTCTGAGAGTTCTTGGTGGGTTTTATACTCTAGTCTGTTATTTAGGTTATTAATTGAAATATTTTGTGGAGTGAAATCCAGAAGAGTAGACCTGCAGCATGCTACCAGAGAGCCCCTTCTGATTTCACGGGGGACAGTTACCCTTGATTGTGAATCTACCTTATGGTGATGTTTTACTTAGGCTCCAGTTCTCTATTTTGGAGAGAAGGTGAGAAGCTGTAACTTGTCAAAATGTATGATGTTGTATGATTTCCTCCTGTGAGTACAATTATTTTTTTTTCTAGAGCAGGTCACAAATGCTTCCTAATGGCACTTGGGAATCCCAGTTCACAGTCCTTGTTGTGATCACAGTCCTTGTTCACAGTCAGTTCACAGTCAGTTCACAGTCAGTTCACAGTCAGTCCTTGTTCACAGTCCTTGTTCACAGTCCTTGTTCACAGTCACAGTCCTTGTTCACAGTCCTTGTTGTGATCATGGGTGCATTTCTCCTGTGACCAAAATGATGACATGCCTCTCCATATGCCTCTGCATGAAGGGAATTTTCATCGCATTATATGATGTGTCCAGCAACTGCTTGCATGCCTTGTTCTGTGGCTACTGCATGACTGCCATTTGGACATATGTCCCCAACTCTGACAGTCATGTTCCCACTGGTCACCTAGCCTTGAGCACACACACATAATCTTGCTTCCTGACCAAATGCCCATCTGTGTCTTAAGAAACGTGGGGATGAGGTGGGAACTTGGAGGCACTGCCCACCCTGATGGACCCTTGGGAAAGGAGGGTGGCAGGAGGAAGGCTGGGGGCAGATGAATCATTTTGCCCTGGTAGGCTGGATGTAGCCAGTGAGGCACATAAGTTGTTTGATATAATTTGTTCTTAACAAACATGCATTGGCTGTTACTCTCGCCTTGTTACTGAAAGGCTGGTAAGCTAATTCTTCCCATATATCTGAGTCAGAAGTTAGACTCACTTGTTCATAAGTTCTTATATTCCTTTCTCTTTTCTCTTCTTAAAGATTGTTTTCCCTATTTTACCATCCTATAGTATAGTATAGTATATTTTCCTTTTTCAAAGAACTCTTAAAGGTAACTGATGTTTCTCCCTAAGTGCAAATTCCATCAGGGCCTGATGATGACTTGAATAATAAGTCCAATTTATATAACATTAGCTTGTTCTCTCTATATTCAAGCTTGTGCTCATCTTTCTTTGCCAAAAAACATTGGTATTTGGTGACAAGCAGTTTTTGAAAACAAGTTTGAGAAAACATTTTCTGCCTTCTTCTGATTGCTTTCTTTACCATTTGAGTATGGACCTTCTGTTTTTTTTTTAAATATATGATTTATAGAGAACATTTTTCTTATGGTATTTTAGATCCAGGCTGACTGTAACTCATTCTGTACTTTGGCCTTTCTGATTTTGCCCATATGTGTTTCAGTAATTCCTCTATACTGACTAATCATTCATCAAATGTTCTTATATGTAGATTCTTTTCTATAGTTCCCTTTTGATTTTTCACATTATAATGAAGTTCTTATACAGCTGGATTGGTCTCTTCCCATGCTGCTTGTTTTTTGTTGTTTTGGGGTAAGTTACCTTACCTCTTCACTGCTTATTTTTACTTAATTTTCATCCCCAGAGACACTAGTACCCTCAGCATGTTATTGCATTCCTTTATGAATGCAGCATTCCTTGCTGTATCTTTTTTTTCCTTGCTCTGTCAGTCTTGTTTCTTTCTTTCCATAAAATAATGAATTTATCATTTTGTGATCACTAAATTGCCTTATGCTTCCTGACTCATTTTTCTCTTAGCTAGACTTAAATATAAATCAGCCTCACCTAAGAATTTATATTTCAGAAATAAATTTTCTCAGAAAGAAAAGTCAAGTATGTTTCAAAACCTGATGAACGGTCCGTACATTGCTCTTTTTTCCCCTCCTCTCCTCTCTAGTGGCTTTTGTGATACAGCCCCCATTACTGCCAAGCATTGCAGTCTGGATGCCTCTAGTAGTTGCTTTAGTGAGAAAACCGCATGCATTTCTCTCCCTAATTAGGTGGGATACAGCAAATCTGTAACAAGACATGATTATCCTTGCTTGATTATCCCTTTTTTTCCCCCAGCTCTGTTTCATCAGCAATCTTTATACCCCTCCATACCAGTATTCTAGCCCTGTGATTTATCCCCAAGGCTTTGTGATGTGGTCTCAGTGGTAATTTTGGTTGGTACTAAAGACTTCAAAGTTCTTCTTGTTTATTCTTCATTTTCTTCCTATTCTTCTTTCTGTCACCCTCACAGTAAAGAAGTTCTTCCTCATATGGAGATGGAACTTTCTGTGTTTTAATTTGTACCCGTTACCCCTTGACCTGTCCATGACCACCACCGAGAAGAGTTTGGCCCCATCCTCTTTACATTCTCCCCTCAGGTATTCGTACATGTTGATAAGATTCCCTCTCAGTCTTCTCTAGGCGAAACAGGCCCAACTCACTCAGTCTCTCCTCATATGAGAGATATTCCAGTCCCTTAATCATCTTTGTTGCTCCATGCTGGACCCTCTCTAGAAGCTCGACATCCCTCTTGTCCTGGGAAGCCCAGAACTGCCCCCTATATTCCAGGTGCGGCCTCACCAGAGCTGAGTAGAGGGGCAGGATCACCTCCCTTGACCTGCTGGCAACACTCCTCCCGATGCAGGCCAGGATCCCATTGGCCTTCTTGGCCACGAGGGCACACTGCTGACTCATGGTTAACTTAGTGTCAACCAGGACTCCCAGGTCCCTCTCTGT
>VZSG01001640.1:25343-37150 GCA_013398315.1 Nothoprocta pentlandii | reverse complement strand
CATGGGGACACGGGGACGTGGAAAAGGATGGTCCCTAGATCATAGTGATGGGGAACATGGGGACACGGGGACGTGGAAAAGGATGGTCCCCAGATCACACTGCGGGGAGGGGCACACGGGGACACGGACACGCGGGGCAGGACCCTCCAGCCCCGTCCGCCCGCGCGCGGCCCCGCGGCGCCAGGGGGCGCCCAAACCGCGGCGGGGCGGGGCGGTGACGACACGGCCCCGGGGGCGGGGCCGGAAGCCGCCGTTGCCAGGCGGCGGTTGCCAGGCGCCGGCGGCGACGCGAGGCCGGGATGGTGGAGGCCGCGGCCGAGGTGCCGCCCGGCACCTTCCCCAGCTTCGTGGCCGAGGGGACCCTGCTGGTCCGGCGGGGCGAGCACGACAAGGCGCTGCCCTGCTTCACCAACGTGCGTGGGGGCTGCCTGGGGGTGTCCGCCATGGCTCGGGGCCTGCGGAGGTGGTCCCGGGGGGACACAGGCTGGGGAGGTGGCCCCACGGGCGACAGGGCCTGGGGAGGTGATCCAGGGAGGACATGGGCTGAAAAGGTGGCCCCCAGGGGGGACACAGTCTGGGGAGGTGACCCAGGGTGGCCCCGGGCTGAGGAGGTGGTCCCAGGAGGGACAGGGCCTGGGGAGGTGACTCAGGATGGACACGGGCTGAAGAGATGGCCCCAGAGGGGACAGGGCCCGGGGAGGTGACTCCAAGCCCCACGCAGCCCTGGAGCAGGTCCCATCCGTGTCCCTCCCGTGTCCCAGGCGCTGCTGCTGCGGCCCGGTGACAAGCAGTGCCTCGTTGCTCGCTCAAAGTGTTACCTTAAACTCGGAGACACGGAGAATTCCCTGAAGGACGCAGAAGCCTCTCTGCAAAATGACAAAACGTTCTCCAAGGTAAAGGGCACGATGGGGTGAGAGTGTCTGCGGGGGGTGGGGGGCAAAGACGGGGCTTTCGTCTGTGTGGAGCTCTGGGCATTGGGGAGAAACTCACTTCTGCCTGGCAGGAAAGGTACTGAAGTCTCCAGTGGCTTCTTTATTAACTGTCATTTCAGGGACTTTACCAAAAAGCCGAGACCCTCTACACCATGGGTGACTTTGAATTTGCACTCGTGTTTTATCACCGAGGCTACAGACTTCGTCCAGAACTACAGAAATTCAGACTGGGTATCCAGAAGTGCCAGGAGGCCATTGTGAACTGCATCGGAAGTAAGAGCTGCCCTTACAGGCACAGCCACACGCTGCCCGCTTGGAGCTGGGGCCGTATTGGCCCCAAAGGACCTGGGAGCGCTGGAGCCTCCTGGCTCTGGGGTCCACGTGCTCAGTAGCTCCTCTCAGTCAAAGACAGGAACCGCCAAGCAGGGCACAGTCCTGTTCTTGGTTTGGACTTTTTATGGGGGCAGGCAGAGTGCCTATTCATAGGCAATATGTAATAACTTCAGTTATGACCGTAAATTATGACCTGGCACAATTTTGGTTACTGCATTTCTAAAGTCAGCACAAGAATATTCCAGGCAATACAAAAGAAAGAAGCACATCTACCTAAATGCTCAATTGCTCATCTTTCTGCTCCTACCCTATATCCAAATGGGATAGAATAGAATCCATTTAGAGATCTTTCCATAATCAAACCATAGAATCCATTTGGAGATCTTTCTCCATTTGGAGATCTTTCTCCTCACATTAAAACTTCTCCGTGGAGTTCGCCCTGCTTCCTGGGTGACCGCTCCAAGATCCTGATCCTCCTCCAGTTTACATTGCATAAGAGCAGTGAAACTGTTGACGATCGCAGTGGAGCAACTAAGTGCGGCTTTCCTAATTCCTGGCTTAGCTCCCAGCCCTCTGTCCTGCAGGAGACAGCAAAGGCCAAGGACCTGGCGATGCTCAGAGCACAGCGAACCCTCCTCTCTTGATTTAAGTTTAGTCATCAGAAGTCTGAGTGTTACGCTAAATAGCAACAGAGTTAAATGCTCATTAGTGTTTTGTAAGTTACCTCTTTCCTCTGGTGCATTTTAAGCATGCAATCATTTCTGCTACACAATGTCTCAGATAAACTATTTAAATATATACGAGTGTGTCCTCCATCACTCCCTCACTTCTTTCTGTCCTTATTTGGTGACAGTCAGCTAAACTTCTCTCATATATTTCAACCTCCCTTTTCCGGGGGTTTTTCCTGGGTGCTGCTCTCCTACACGGATGAGCGTTTCTGTGACGTGCAGCCCAGCCAGGCCGCTGCCCGACCCGCCGAGCTGGTCGGGAGCCCTTCCCGCCTGTCCCTGCATGGAGCCGGGGCACACCCTGAACACCCTGCCGCACACCCCGCGCACACCCTGCACAGACCCTGTGTACACCCTGCCGCACACCCCGCGCACACCCTGCGCACACCCCGCACACACTCTGCACACACTGCGCACACCCTGCTGCACAGCCTGCACACACCCTGCCGAACACCCTGCCGCACACCCCACGCACACCCCACGCACACCCTGCACACACCCCATGCACACCCCACGCACACCCCGCACACACACTGCGCACACCGTGTGCACACCCACTGGGCACACTCAGTGCCTCAGGACCTTTAGGTGCCTCCCCCTCGGTTTCAACATTTGAGGCCAGCTCTGGTGCAACGGATTAACTTCGTGTCACGGTTGCATCAAAGCCTGGAGCTTTTTTCCTATGTGATGTCCTTTGGGAAAGCAGAGAAAGTACCAGATTAGGCTGCTTTCCTCCATTGCTGCTGCTTTCTTAGCTTAATCCATGGATCTAGCTATCGTTGTGATTCTCAGTTAAAATACCTGCTGAGCTTGATGTATCGAGCTAATCGCTTTGAGCATCTGGGCTGTAGACAGCGAACAGATAAAAACCAAGCCATTTTTAATGAAGCTTTAGCTCCTAGACACANAAAAAAAAAAAAAAAGGAATTGGATGGCATTGGATGCGGATGTTTAAATAGTTGGGAAATGCAGACACGTTACCAGGGCACACCCCCAAAGCTGCTTTCCCGAGCCTGCTTCGCTTGGCAGGCTCAGAAGCACCTGCCTTCCCCCATCCGCCTCTGCTCACAGCGCTGGTCCTGCCCCGTTGCCTTGTTGGCTACAGCAGCATTTAAAGCTCCTCTTTTTTTTTGCTCTTTCTGCCCAGGCCAAGACAAAGAGCTGCTTTTCACTGCTCCTGCACAGCCAGAATGCATTCTGAACAGCAGAAAGGGGAGGCACAGTGACAAAGAAATAGGATTTTTGCCATTATATCAGTGCAAAACCACCTCAAAATACTTCTCTGCGTTGCTGAAGATATTTTTGAGCCTTTTCCCCATTTTAAATCTTAGCTGTAAGGCCTTAGAAGAAGATGTCATCCTTCTGTCGATGCTGCCAGGCAGGATGGAGCATCTCTCTGTGTCAGAGTTCTCATTGGGATGGAAGCTCCCGGTGCCATAAGAAAATAATAATTAAAATCCAGAGGAGATCAGCATTTATGAGCTGTAATCCCTGCTTAAGGAACTGACATCCCTTTGTGTCTGAAATGAAAGAATTAGTAGAAAGCTTTATTTGAGGCAGGTCTAGCACATTTACAGCCATTTTCATTTCTAGAGCTCTGTGCTGCAGTTCTTAAACACTAACAAATATGTTCTTTATATTTGCAGGTCCTTCCTCAGTTAAATTGGAGAATAATGAGGACATCTGCTTTTTAAGCAGGCAGGCAGAGGTACAGTGGGAGAGCTCTTGTTTTGGTAGCTAACGAGAGTTATTATAATGCTAATGTTCTCTGCAAAATAGGCACTACAGGATTAATAGTTTCTGTAGCAACGTGCATGGGGATAGGGCTGGTCTGGCAGAGCTTTTTCAGCACAGGAAGCGTGCTGATCCTTTATGAGAGTATTTATGCACCCGTTTTTAATGGACTTCTGGCTCTGTTTACACAAAATATAAAGGAGAAGGCAGAAAGGCAGAGAAGAGCAACCAAGGAGAAGCAAATTGCTCTCCCAACCTGAGTGTTGCTAAAGGGAGATCGCCCAGCAAAAGGTAATAAGTAACAGCACTGAGATCAGAGCCAGGGTACATTTATCTACATTATTTACTTTGGTTTTACCTGACGTGTAAGGTTCACATTTTTGATCGTGGCACTTTCTCTATTGCTTAATTTAGAGGTGGCTCCTGCAGGAGCCCCTTGTTCCTCCACGCACGCTCTTCCCTTCCAAGTCGCTGCCGCGAACGCTCATCCCTTCTTTCACCTGCAATTATGGGTACTCAGTGGTTACAGTAATTTCTACAAAAGGGGCTAAAGATAGGGACTGTAATTGCAGGATTTTTGCCCGGGAAGCTTTATAAATACTCTCAGAAGCCCTGGCTGTTAAGACCTCTTTTTCTCTGGGGACACCGAGCCCTGCCAATCCCGCAGGGTTAGCGGGTGCCCACCGCGCCGGCCAGGAAGCCCTCTAGGACAGTGGGAGACACTGTGCTCAGACAACAGCTCTTCCTACAACGCCCCTCCTGTTCCTGCAAGTGCAGGAGCACGCTGGGGTTCAACATTTCAATTGCTCACGACTAAAGCAATTGGCCTGACTTGCTGCTTTTGCTTAAAAAATAATTAGACCTATACAGAGTGTAAGGAGAATTCTAAAAGCCAGGCCTTTCCTCCTGATGCTAATGTTCCCTGCTTGCCTCCCCTGACTTACTTGATTTTCTTCATTGCTATAGAGCAGAAAAGCACAACAGAAACTCCAAATCAAACTGACCAAGGATCAGAAGCGGGCAAGCAAACAGGAGCGTGTGAGGAATCCACAAACGGAGCGACAGCTTCTTGGAGAGCTTTATGCTGACAAGGCCTTCCTAGAAAAGCTGCTCAAGGATGAAGGTCTTTCTCCGATGTATTTAACTAAATATTGCTTTCTATTCAGTTTCTTGATTCTTTTCCCCCTTCTTTTATATCCTGTGGCTGCTCTTCCCTATTTGCATCCCGGCTCACATATCACACAATGATCCAGTGGTCTTGAGATGTGTGGAGAGTACAGTAACTCCGCAGCCAGATCCCATTTTCACGACTGTGTGTGACATGCTTCCTTCCTAATGAAATAGCAGCTTTTTCCAACGGACAGTTTAGTGGCAAATCAACTCAAAGCAGTCTGTGCTGATGAAATCAAAAGCAGAAACCTTGTAATTACAAATGATTTCATTCCCGAGGAAAAAAGAACACACTATACTGCTAATAAGATCACGCCTGTTCAGTTTCATTATAAATGCTGTTAAAACTAAGATGCAGGATTCAGACAAGAATCATACTTTTGAACTTGGTACAGAGGTGATTCTCATATAGTCCTTTTTGTAGGAAACCGTTTACCCAGTAATAGAAGAATGATTAAAGATCTCGTCTATTGGCAGCTTTTATATTATTAATAACAGTAACACCGTATGTGGGCTATCTGGTTTCCAGGCATGTAAGAGCCTGCTCAATTTCTGTTGCAATTTAGCCCACACACTTTATTGGGTCCAAGTGCCATTTAACTACAAATGGGTCTGTCCAGGGAAGCGGCTTCCCGTGGAGCTGCTCCGTCCTGGAGGGCTGTGCTCACTCAGCCCAGCTCCAGGGAGGGAGGCCTTTTCCCTTGAGGGATGTGGAGCTCCTAGAGAGGGTCCAGCGGAGAGCAACAAAGATGATTAAGGGACTGGGATATCTCTCGTATGAGGAGAGACTGAGTGAGCTGGGCCTGTTCAGCTTGGAGAAGTGAAGGCTCGGAGGGGAGCCTTGGGAGAAGGGAGAATGCAGGGAAGAAGGGGCCAAGCTCTTCTCATTGGTAGCCAGAGATAGGACGAGGGGTAATGGCCATAAGCTGGAGCACAGGCAGTTCCATCTCCAGGTGAGGAGGAACTTCTTCACTGTGAGGGTGACAGAGCAGTGGAACAGGCTGCCCAGGGAGGCTGTGGAGTCTCCTTCTCTGGAGGTCTCCAAACCCGCCTGGATGCTGCCCTGTGCCACATGCTCTGGGTGTGCCTGCTTGCACGGGAAGGTTGGACTAGATGATCTCTAGAGGTCCCTTCCAACCTTGAATATTCTGTGATTCTGTGATTCTCGCCTCTGTCCGCAGGGAGGCAGCTCTGGGGGCTGGGAACAACAGCTCCATCTCTCTAAAACACACAGATGTTCTACATGTTTTTGCCACAGATGGGCAAAACATGAGCCACTTTCTCTAACCTCTGTCTAGGGCAACCAAGATGATTGAGGGAATGGAACAACTCTCATACGAAGAGAGACTGAGTGAGCTGGGCCTGTTTTCTCTGGAGAAGAGAAGGTTGAGAGGGGATCTGATTAACATGTATAAACATGAAGGGGGAATGTAGAGAGGAAGGGGCCAAGCTCTTCTCAGTGGTGCCCAGTGACAGGACAGGGGGCAATGGGTACAAGTTGCAACCCAGGCAGCTCCATCTCCACATGAGGAGGAACTTCTTTACTGTGAGAGTGCAGAGCCCTGGCACAGGCTGCCCAGGGAGGCTGGGGAATCTCCTTGTCTGGAGATCTTCCAAACCCGCCTGGATGCGACTGGGTTCCCCGTTCTCTGGGTGTCCCTGCTGGAGCAGGGGGTTGGACTGGATGATCCCTAGAGGTCCCTTCCAACCTCAACCGCTGTGTGATTCGTGATTCTATGAACCTCTCCCCAAAGCTGCACTAGTTCCGAGGAGCAGAGCTCCTGGGATTCTCTAAAGATTCCCAGGCTCTCTCCTCCACTGGACTGCCACTTCATTCAGCACAGACATTAATCCTCTCCTGGGTTCTTCCATCTTGTATTTTCAGACTTGATGAAGAGCAGCACAAAGCAGGGCATCAAAGTAAAGGACCTGGTCTTGGGTGGCATCACCTACCTGAACACACGCACTGAATTCTGGCAGCAGCAGAAACCTATTTATGCCCGGGTGAGGGAGCGCAAGCTCAGGCAGCAAAGGTGGATCCGAGACAAGAAGCGAAAACCCGACGAAGTTGCCAGATACATTGCAAAGAGCATGGAAGACATTGATATGTGTATGTATCCTGCCCGAGGGCAGTAAGAAAATCATGGCTAGCTTATGGAACTAGTTACTGTAGTAATGGATTAGGGCAACAGAAGCAGTGCAATTGCTAACAAATGGTGCCAGGCCATTTTTGAAAGTATCTGTTTTTAGGTTCTTCACCTTTCCCAAGGGAGTACTTCGAGGTATAGAATCCAACGCATTTATTTTTCTTCTCTTTTTCTGCTAACTTGCTAACTGCTTTTCAGGACAACACTCAAAGCCAGCCGGCCAGGAAGGAGAAACTGAGCCACCACTGCCCTTCACTTCAGGTTGGTTACGACAACGTGCTGCAGGCAAGGACAGAACCAGCCTGCACTCCAATCCCCACAGCACTGCAAGCAGCTGTGTGCAATCAACAGCTCACCAGGAAAGGGCAAGGGACCAATGGAGGAGAGAAAACCTAAGTACCGTAGATAGCTCCTCATCTCCAGGACCAGGCTGCCCACCAAGAGCTAAGAGCAGTAACCCTTCCCAAGCCGCTTCAGAGCCCTCCAAAGTTGCTGAAATTCTTGCTTCCCAAATCTTGCTGTGTCCACACACTAGCACTTTGCTCTCTATCTCCAGTGCTGGCCGGCGGCTCGCCAGAGGAAAGCTTGAAGAAAGCTGAGCACGTGCTGAAGACGATACAAGGGTGGTCCGACGAGGAGGTGCCCAACAAGAACGAGCTGGTTGGAAACCTCCACAACTGCATGGGGAACGCTCAGATGGAGATGGGCCACATGGATGCAGCTCTGCAAAGCCACCAAACAGATCTGGAGCTTGCCAGGCAGAAGTAAGTGGTGAGAAGGTCCAGTGAAGGGGGAAAAATCCTGCGTGCAGAGGACAGTCTCTCTGCTCAGATGTTTTAGCATCAGGTAATGGAACTGCCAGCAGGGCATTTCACAAAGCAGTGCACTCAGATGCTGCCCAAGTGTCATTGGCCCTAGTAACTTCCCATCCTTACTGTTTAAAAACAAGGGTACTGAAGCAGATTTTTAAATGACCTGTCCCAAATGACACCTCAAAATCTATGTTTAAACAAAGCAAAACAAGAACACAAATCCCACACTCAGCACTTTAAGCTGCACTTCCTTCTCAGAAAGCTCAGGCTTCTTACGCATTTACACTCAATCCTTTACACTCAAACCACAATGGTACATGTGAAATATTTATCTAAGAGGCATGAGTTACCTGCTCATACAGAAAACTTACTGCAGCCTTTCAGCTAAAACAAACTGGAGCAGAATAGTCAGAGAAATTAGTAAGCTAATTTTTCAGTGCACATGGGAAAACCCGGAATAGTTGCTTGGAATAAGTGATTTTGTTTTCATTCTGGCTGATGTTGCAATGAAAAGTTAAAATGTGACTGGCTTGTTACTTATCATTTTCACAAATAACCTCTTTTTCAAAAACGTTGTTTTAAGACACTTCTGCCTCTGTCCTGGGGATCTGCACTGCCCCATACCAAGCAGCGTCAAGAAGTGAAAGTGGGGAGGCAGGAAGGAGACCTGAACCGTTACTATTTTTTCAAAGAGGGGCGTATTTTGGAGGCAGAAATGCAGCAATTACAGAGGGAGGAATCGCCCTCTGGTGGCTGCGGTTCGGGAAGGGCCAGAGGAGACGTAGCCCAGGGCCATTAGTGCGTCTGCTCTCTTCCTTCATCAGCTTTTTCATTTGTAAGATAAGGGTACTCAAAGCAGCCCACTTCTGAACATGGGGATAAATTACTTTAAATAAGGAATAAATGACTTTAAATTCCGCAGGCTGCATTATTTTAAAAGGAGCTGCCTTTAGCAGAGGGGAAAAGCTCCCTCGGAGCGCTGCGGTGACGGGCTCCCTGTCCATGGGAACACCCTGCAGACCCTCTCCTTGGTTTATGTTGGTGTTAGAGACGCAGCACTTGGAGGGTTCAGCTCTGGCACACGTCAGAGACCCACAAGGCAACCAAGGGAAACAAGAGCAGTGGAAAGGACTTTCACAAAGTGCTGCCATAAAGAAGTTCAAAGTGGCAAAATGAACCATTTCTCCCCATCTTACAGGGTGTCAGTTGCAACAGTTGTAGATAAACCCCCAAAACCTACCTTATTTTTTATGACTTTCACTGGTGTTGGCCTTTACCTCGGTTCCTCACCTCTTCTCCTGCTGTCACGTTCATCACCAAAGAAAATATGTAAGACTGCAGAAAAGGCAGACTGCATTAAGTACAAGACTATTTTAGCTACTGTAATTTGTTTTTCTTCTCATTGCAGCAATTTGCCAGATGCCATATCCAGAGCCCTCGATAACATCGGCAGAGTTTATGCCAGAATTGGCAAATTCCAGCAAGCTATCGACACGTAGGTAAAATTAGTTATTGGGAAAAAAAAGAAAAAAAAAAAGGTAAATTAAATAGATGCTTTAGATGCTTTCTTTTCAGGTTGCTTAAATAGACTCTAGCAAGGATGACTGAAAAAGCCAGCTGTGAAATCCAGCTGCTTCTGGTGCCTATTGACTATATGGAGAATACTGATTGCACCCTCATTTCAACCAGGAATATAGTCAGCAATGGTCTTGAAACCCATCCACAGTCTGGAGTTCTCCAGATTTTACTACTGAGTCTAAATACTTGGCAGCTCTCAGTGTAGAATATCTTCTTGTCCTAGTAGCATCTGGAAGCTGTTGTTCCTAGAACAATAGTTGAAATTGTAACTGAAATTATAATGAAATTTAGTAAAATATTTTCTCTCTTATTCTCAAAGTTGGGAGGAGAAGATTCCAATGGCAAAATCCAGCCTGGAGAAGACCTGGCTGTTCCACGAAATTGGCCGATGTTACCTTGAACTGAACCAAGCCGAAGAAGCCCGGAGTTACGGACAGAAGTCCTGGCAGTCGGCGGATGAGGAGGGAGATGTCGAGTGGCAGCTCAATGCGAGTGTGCTGGTGGCACAGGCACAAGGTAGAGACGTTAGTATGAATTTCCCCTGAAGGATGGAGACAACCTCTCTGCTCACCATCTTAATGAGAACAACTCCATGATTTAACTGTTCAGATAAAACTTTTCATAGTAGATTTGCTTAACTAACCTGTTGCTTTTCTCTCATTTGTGATCCTGGGTTAAAATCGATGTTCTGTTTGTTTCTTACAGTAAAATTAAAGGATTACCAGGCTGCAATCATCAACTTTGAAAAAGCCCTTGAGAAAGCAAAGCTCATCCACAACGATGACGCTCAGCAGGCCATCATTATTGTAAGTGGCACCTTGCAAAGAGGAGAGAAGCTTCAAAAAGTTACCTATAACTATGTACCGCAGTTACAGGGGGAGGATACAGTCTCTAAAGTAGGTTACACGCCAAAAGATATGAAGCTTTCTGCCTTGGAAAACTTAATCCCTGTTTGTGAACCAGCACGATACGGGGTTGCATTGGCTGAGCATGGTGAAGTCCTGGCGCCGTTTGGGCCAAGGGAAAATTTTCTTTTGACCTCCCTGGGGCAAGGGTTTCACTCTCAGAATACAGTGGAGTCTCCTCTGCATTCAGCTGCTAACAGAAATCAAAAGAAAACGAGCTCGGACAGATCCGTAACTGCATTTCTAAAGCCCTTTTTAATGAACCGTTTCACTTTCAGGCCTTAAACGATGTGAGCAAAAGCTTCATCAAAGATCTGAAAGAGAGAGAGATGACAGCGGATTCCCCTAAAGGTAGTTGTTATCCTCTGCACCCTGTATGTTTAGACATCCCCCCTTCCCTCCCCTGGGGCACAGGAGGGGGCACAAAGCGCCGCTCGGCTCGGAGGCTCTGTCCCTGCCGAGCAGGAGGTGGCAGCAGCTCCCAAGCCTCTGCAGGGAGCAGGGGCTGCGCAGCGGGACCTGCTCCGGCTCCTGCAGCCGCATCCGTGTGCGCTGCGGGTGCAGGAAGCGCCCAGCTCAGCCGGAGCAGCACAAACCCCGCGGAGCTGCCGAGCAGCGAGGGGCAGCCCCGGGCCAACGCGGCCCTCTGCCACCTCCACACGTGCGCGTTACCTCGCGGTCGTTCAGTCACCGTCGGGGATTCCGGGCTGGTTCCTGCCAAAACCCAGCAGCTATTGCCGCTGCCCAGGTCCTGCAGCTCCACTTGGTCCATCACGAGGAAAGGGAGTCCTGTGGGACAGAAAGAGAGTTTCCTCCTGTGGGGAGGGAGACCGGGAGTTCTTTCGTGCCCTAGCGAGCGGCCAGGCTGCAGTTTGGTTTAAAATCACTTTCTTTCCTCCCAGATGATGACTACAGTAGTGAGAACACAGAGGAGAGCTCCAAGAGGAACACGGAGCGGGAGGAAAGCGAGGGCAGCGAGCTGAGCATAGAGAGCCAGAGCAACGAGAGGCAAGAAGGGGAGCCCGGGGACGATGAGGAGGAGCCCGAGAAGGACGACGAGGAGCCCGAGAAGGACGACGAGGAGCCCATGAACGATGATGAGGAGCCCGAGCGGGACAATGAGGGAACTGAACAAGCAAATGAGCAGAGCGAGAGCAGCAAGGGCGAAAAGGAAGAGCCGGGCATGGGGGAAAGGGCAGGCGCCGGGGCAGAGCAGCGTGCGGCTGCCCCCGAGTGAAGCGGCGCCGCGCGGGGAACGAGGCCGCACAATTAAACATTGCAGCGACGGGGCCGCGCGAGCCGAGCTCCCTGCGCGCCGTGGGGCCCCCGTGCCCCCCGTCAGGCCCCCGTGCCCCCTGTGAACCCGGGTGCTGCAGCGGGGCCGGGCAGCCGAGGGGCCCCTCGCTGCTCCATGGCTCCCTGGAAAGGGGCAGGAAGGGGGGCGGAGAAGGGACTCAGGAGGGTCCCC
>VZSG01001640.1:0-24005 GCA_013398315.1 Nothoprocta pentlandii | reverse complement strand
CCCCTGTCCCTGGACACCCTCCTCGGTCCCTGTGGGACCCCCTGTCCCCAGACACCCTCCCCGGTCCCTGTGGGACCCCAGAGCCGGCGCCGAACGCGGGGGGCAACGGGGCGGGGGAAGCGCCCGCGGGGCCGGTACCGGACACGTTGGGAGCAGGAAGCTCCGGAGCTGCCCCCTTGGGCCCCGAGCGTCTCCCGCCCCGCGGCAGCGGCCAACAAACCCTTTTCTTCTCGAACCCTCAGAACAGAGGCGTCTCCAAGAAGAGCCACGCGTTCCTGCCCAAAATATTCCGGAAGATGTCTACCCAGTCGGCCAAGGAGAGGCCCGAGGGGCTGCAGTTCCCCTTCCTCGACGACGACGACACCGTCGCCACCGTCAAAGAGTCCAAAACCTTCTTCATTTTGAGAGGCCTCCCTGGCAGCGGGAAGTCCACGCTCGCCCAGGCCATCCAAGACAGGTATAAAGACGCCTGCAAGGTGATTTCCGTCGACGCCTATAAAATTGTCCCCGCGATAAGAAGCGCCATCCCCGACGAGTACGCAAAAGTCGATGAGGAACTAGTTGAATATTGCAAACGAGACGTCAGCGTCATCGTTTTGGACGACACTCACCACGAAAGGGAGCGACTGGATCAACTGTTTGAGATTGCTGACAAGCACCGGTACAAAGTCATCTTTGCAGAGCCAAAGACGCAGTGGAGATCAGATTGCTTGCAGCTCAAGGAGAAGAACCAATGGAAACTGTCCGTGGAAGAGCTGAAGAAGATGAAGCCAAGCTTGGAGAAGGAATTCCTACCCATGTATTTTGGGTGGTTTTTGAGTAAAAGAAGTTCAGAGATCCTGCGGAAGACTGGCCAGGCCTTCTTAGACGAGCTCGGAAGCCTTAAAACCTTCAAAAAGGAGAGTAAATACTGTATGTACAGAAATAGGAAGTTTTGATCAAATATTAACATTAAACAAATAGAGCAGAATTGTTCAGCTTCTAAAGTGACACTTTTAGTTACGGTTTGCTAAAAATAGCCCGTTTGCTTCCTGGTCTGTTTTCCACAGCAGACAAAGCTGCTCTTGCAGGTTGCAAAGAGACGAAGCAGTTTAAGGGGCCGGGTAGGGGCCCTGCAGGCTGGCAGCGCCGCACGGAGCGGCCGGGCGTCCCCTCCGTGACTGCCGCGCGGGAGGGAGAAGGGACACGAGGAGTCGCGGGAAAAGGGATGGAAGGAGGAATCCGCAGGGAGGAATCGAGGCCCTGCAGGGGCTTTTACGGCCTCGGGGCTGAGATGAGTCACGGTGCCGGGTGCAAGTTTCTCTGGTTATAACCACCCTGAGCCTACGTAGGGGAAAGAGGTTTCGCTTCCTGCCGTCAGCGGCGAGGATGAAACGCTAAGGACGGGCTGGTGCTGCAAACCAGGGGGGCCACGGGGTGGTGGCATCGTCTTTTTGGGGACTAACCTTATTTGCCTCTCTCTGCAGTTGCTCCTGCTATTGAAGATCCCAAAATAAAAATAGATCTCACCAGCTACTTTGTGAAGAGGCCTCCCGGCGTCCTGCACTGCACCACAAAATACACGGATTTCGGGAAGGCGGCCGGCGCCGAGGAATACGCGCAGCAAGAGGTTAGTGTCTGCCTCGGCCTCTGCCCCTTCCCTGCTGCAAAATGGGGAGGGGGCTGGAGGGGGGGAAGTTATTTTAGGGAGAACAGCCGGGCACAGAGCCCAGGGCCTGGGTAAGGGCAGCGGGGCAGACAGGGACCAGCTTCTCGTCTCAAGAAAATACCCTTTGTGCAGCCCTGCCTTCCAGCAGCATCCCCAAGAGCTCCGGCTGCGTCGTAGTGAGTTATGGTACTTACAGCTCAGTTATTCCATGCTGGAACCGATGGCTCCAAGCAGCCGGTTCAACGCTGGAATTTATGCTTTTATGGGAGGAAAGACCGAAGCAGCTCTGGATATGTGGAGCAGAAGTGTGAGGCCACCAGCTCGTAGCCCTGTAGCTGCCCCAGTGTGTGGGAGCGAGGGTTACCCTGCTCAGCCCAGACCCCGAACGCGCCGCGCTGCTACCTGCAGTCCCTTAAAGCTCTTTCCCTCTTTCTCAGGCTGTGAAGGCCGCCTACGGCAGAGGCTTCACCTTGTCCATCTCGGCTCTGTTCGTCACCCCAAAGACTGTCGGGGCTCGCGTGGAACTGAGCGAGCAGCAGCTGCCGCTGTGGCCGGGCGACGCCGACAAGGTGACGCCGGCGGACAACCTGCCCAAGGGCAGCCGGGCGCACATCACGCTGGGCTGCGCCAGCGGCGTCGAGGCCGTGCAGACCGGCCTCGACCTGCTCGAGTTCGTCAAGCTGGAGAAGGCAGGGAACAAGGGCGAAGACATGGGGCTGCTCGGAGGAGGGAAGCTGCAGTATTTTAATAACGGGATGTGGATGCTCGTGCTTTCGAAGAAGGTCGACGTGAGGGCCATCTTCTCGGGCTACTACGGCAAAGGGAAGCTGGTGCCGACGCAGAGCACCAACAAGCGGGGCTCTGCTTTTAGCTCCTGCACCATCATCTAACAGCGCGGGCAGCAGAGCGCTTGGTTTGCCACCATTTGTAATTTTTTTCTTTTCTTTTTTTTTTAAAGCAAGTAACTCCTGTAACCTTTAAAACTGTAAAGAGAAATAATTGTACCTTTACTAAATAAGTCCTTTTGCCAACTGCGGTACGTCCCCAGGGAGACAGTTTATCAGCCGTGGGGAGGAAACGAGCAGCTCCTGCCTGACAAAACCTACCAAATAGAGCAGAACAGTCAAATAGATAAAAATGTCAATAGCTGAAGCGCTGAATGCTTTTCAAATGGAGGAGTTCTGGGGAGACCTATACGTGCTGCTCTGCTTGTTACTTCCTCAGAGGAAGATCTCCCACCGTCTTTCCTGGCTTCCCTATGAGCCACAATCGTCAGATGGTGACGTGTCGGTCCCACGTGAGCGAGCAGTGGCAGCCCAAGGCCTGCGGCGGGTGGCACAGCAGGTGACGCGAGCTGCAGGACGTCTCCTCTGCCTTCCCCAAAGCCGAGGGACTAAGGGTAGCAAGGCTGGTAGTTGACGTAGTTGCCAAAACCCAGCAAGAGCCAGTTCTGGGTAGTTCCTGCACACGTGGCCGTTGCTGCTCGGTAGTCCCGTCCCTATGATGACGGATTCACGGCGGGTGTCGGGATTACGCAGAAGCCCCGACGAGAGGCCAACTTCTTGTGCATGCCCCTGTGCTCAGCGGGGGCAAGCGGAGACCTCCTTGGTGCGCAGGGGGTGGACAGACAGACACGGCCTTACCAGAAGGTGTCTTAAAGACAACTGCTGCGGGCTGAAAGGGAAGCCACCGAGAGGGAAACGAGCCAAGTGCCAGGAGACCCGTTCAGCTCCTGCAGCCCCAGCCCTCCTCGTGGCAGGTGTCAGATGGGCCGAACCAAGTGCTGCCCAGCGCCCTCAGCCCGTAGGGAACAATCCTGCCTCGGCAGGGAGCAGAGGAGATACCTAGTGTCTTTCCATCTTATTTTATAGAAACTGAAATCGTGTCTGAAGTACAGACCCGTACTTCATACAAGATTTTACTACTTTTATCTAATGTACTTGAATGGTAATGTTACTTCCATCCTAACTTTTGTAATTTAGGAAGTAAATGGAGGTTCTGTAACGACGTAACTTAAGCCTGCTCGGATCTAATTTTTTTTCCAGCTTACGTTTCGCTCTTAGTGATGCCGTTTGCCAGTCGGTCCCACCTTGTCACTCCCTTACACTCGCTCAGCTAACGGCTTTCAGGCCACAACGGTGGCTCGGGCTCACGCCGTGGATGTTGAAGCTAACCCGGCACTAACAGGGACGCGCTTACGGTGCTGGGGAGGCGCAGGCTGGGTTCCTCCCTGCGACGGGGCCGAGCGGGGAAGCGCTGCACGAGCTGCCAGCTAAAACACGGGAGCTCCTGCTGTTTCAAAAAACAACGGAGAACAGAAGAAATTCTCGTTACACCTTCAAAAACCCGCAACCCTCCGCACTGTAACCCAGCCCCTGCCTTACCTGCACCCAAGTAAGAGCTGCTGGCTTCTCTCAAGCTATGTGATGAACCCCCAGGAAAAGCACGAGCGGCTGATGCTCAGCTAGGGCCCTTCCCACCAGGAGAGCCCTGAACGGCTTCGTCTACCAAAGGAATTCAGTATTTTCAAGCCTCAGCTGATGCCCGCTCGTGCGCTCGCCACCGAAACGCCCACTAGAGCAGCCGGTTCATTCGCCTGCTTAAGAACAACAGCGAGACTGTCGTCATTTAAGTGTTTATTAGTTTGTACATCATATACAGTTTATAATAAAGTAAACCAATTGCATATGGTTTTGCTCCAGTCTGTGATATTCCTCATAGAAACACATCATCATGAATTATGCCTAATGAAGTAAACAACAAGTATTCACATTTTTTACCGTTCACATCCTAGGAGGGAAGGGGCCGGGAGGGACAGTGCTCATACCGATGTGAAGCCTGCCTTAGGGAGGAGCGCGCGTTTGGCAAAGCAACCTGCGGTAGGGATTGCTCCATGCAAGAGTCCTTTCCTCCGGGGGGAAAGGCGGTTTACACTGAGGTAAGCATTCCTGCGGATGGACAGGTATTTACACTGAGGTCAGAATTTGTCTTTGCGTCGGGTGAGGGTCTGGCATCCTCTCCAAGTTGGCTTCACATCAGTGTTGCGCTGCGCTGCGCGTTGCGGGCCGCTCCGCCGCGCTCGCCCCCGGCACCGCTCCACGCGCTGGAGCTGGTTGGGAAGCCCGAGCTGGGAATGGGAAAGCAGAGGGTCAGCGGGGGCTGTGCCAGGGCCACGCTCGCGCCGTGCGCCCGGCCGTGGGTTTGGCGACGCCAGGTCGCATCCGACACTCGTCCCGGCCTGAGCGGCGGCGCCTGCCCCTGATTGGAATTGGGAATTGGGAAGTCGGCCAAAGAAGGGCTGATCCTGCCCTGTCCCCGGGGAGCCCCGGGGCAGCCGAGGGAGGGGAGGGCATCACAACCAGGTGCCGTCCCGAGCCAAGCCCGCTCCAAGGGTACGGCCGCTCCGGAGCGCAGCGGCACGAGGGGCACGGAGCCCGTCAGCATCGCCCACAGCACGGCCAGAAGAGCGAGGCGGGGACAGCGCTACCTGGAGAGACGAGAGCGGCTGCAATCCACGAGCCGTCCCCTTCCCCAAGGAAGGGCCGGGGAGCTCACAAGGCACAAATTCAAACGGGACGACAACAGCAGCTCGAAGAGGAGCGAACGTTTTAAAGTCCTTGCTGAAAGGGACGAGGCCGTTTCGGAGGAGGCTCCAAGCAGCGCGCGGGGCGAGCGCCTCGGTCACTCCATCGGGCGCAGAGCGACGCGGCCGAGCGCGGCTGCCCGGCCCCGGCGCAGGGCTGGGCGCAGCCGAGCGAGGTCCCTACGAGAAACGCAAGCGGCCCACGGGCTCCTCGTCCCGCATCCCCATCCGATACAAAAGAGCTTCAAGGGACCTGCAATAGCCCACGGCTACTTAATACTGTTGTCCCGAAACCTTTTTCTTTTTCTCCCCTCTCCTCAAATTGCATTAACATATTTACAAAACAGTCCGAAGCCTTTAACGCTAAGAATCCAGCTTTATAGCAAGACTTCCACGATCACAAATGAAACCGTGGACTTTCCTATGCAGCACGCGGAGCAGAGACAAGCAGACGGGCCTGACCGAGCCGCCAGCCACAAGCAGCTCGTGTCCTCGCAGCTCATTCCAAACCACGTCCAGGAGAGCAGAAAGACTCCTGCAACGCTCCCCTGCGAGCCGAGGAGCTTACACACGGCATCAGATTTGCAAAGGGAAAACACCAGGAATATAGAAATAAAACCCGCATTGGGTTTTGTGTCTAGAGGCCGGACAATCTACACGCAAGCAGCCCCGGGGACTGGCCATGCTGCTGCACGTTCTCATTCCAAAGCATGAAGTGCCTTCCACTTCCATGGGAATGCGGCTGCCCCACATGAAACCAGCCCTAGAGCAGCTCAGCCCTCACCAACACCATCCACCAGGCCAAGGAGCTGCGGAGGGTGCGAACAGCAAACGGATCCTTATCTCCCGACAGAATCTCCTGCAGGGAATCACGACACGTTGCTCCAAACTCAGCACTTTCAAAGCTTGACGCTTCCCCGGCCGAGCCCAAGGCTCCTCGCTGGTGCGGTTACTGGGCAGCCGCTTCCCCGCCGTTTGCTCCGAGGCCTCTCCAAGCGGCACCGATGCGGTCCCTGCAGCGGCCCCGTCGCTGCCCAGCCACGCAGCGGGCCCCAGAACAACAGGGAAGGTCCCTGAGAGGCTGCTCGGCGCCTGCCGAGTTACCTTTTAGAGTCAACTATTCAGCCTCTTGCTGTCGTGCCAAAAAGCAGCCCTTCAGTAAAGGTCAGCACTGACTTCCACTTCCAGAAAGACATCTTTTTCAGCTACCGATTCCCGCTCACCAAACACCCTGCTCCAGTCCCGGAGCGCCGGGAGCCTCCGATTCCCGCTCACCAAACACCCTGCTCCGGTCCCGGAGCGCCGGGAGCCTCCGATTCCCACTCTAATACACCCCGCACGAGTGAGCAGACGTTTGCATTCACTTCTAATCACGTTGATAGCGCTCCCTAAAAACCTCTTGGCACTCACCATGTTAATATTTAACTACATTAAATCATGCATTGATGTACAGTTTTACATAAATACGTCCTGTTTACGTTTCCTCTTGGAAGAGAAGCTCTCGGTAGCTCTTCCAAGGAACCATCTCAAGGTTTGGAGAGAAGGAAGCCTGTCTGAACTGGGGGGAGAGGGAGAAAATAATTAATAAGAGCAAATCAAAAAAAAGAAAACCCACATCAAGAAGCACAGGACACCTCCCTGCACACAATGAGAAGAGACTAAGAAAACTCCAACCTGTACAGTAATATTAACACACACAGACAAGACGCCACGAATCCAGAATGCCTCACTGAAGGAAGTCCTGAAAACGCGGATTTACAAGTGCCATGAGAACTGCAGAACTCTCCATATGCATAGACTGGTATTTTAATTCCCCCAACATTTATTGTTACAGCGTCGAAAAGACGCTAGGACCTCGCTTTGCTCCCAGTGCAATCCGGGGAAATCCATCAAGTTACACTGGCGCAAAGGAAGTCGATGTTGCAGAGTCTGTCTGTGGAAATTATTGAGCATCGCCTCATTTCCAAAGTTGACTTCCGAGTTACAAGAAAACCTCCCTTGCTCTGCAGCACTAGAATTGAAGCCCTTAAATCTTCCCTCGATGAAAGCAGATTGTCAAAACTCCTGACAGAGAGCAGCCACGGCAGCGTGGCAGCAGCAGCAGCAGCAGCAGCAGCACCGCGTGTTTCTATTGCAACTGTTGTAGACGACGTGGAGCTTGCATCGCAGTCTAGCCACTCTGTCCAAGTCGATAGGACAAGTACAGCCCTCAGGAGGAAGGAAGACAGATATGAGCACTCACAAGAACGAGTTCATGCAATGAAGTCATTGCAATCCCTTTCCCCAACGGTAAGAAGTCGAGTCAGATGTTATATAAAAGCTAGTGGCAGGTTTCCCTAGGAAAACGCCTTGCGTGTACTCCAAAGCACATCCGTTTGATCCAGCCAGGCAAAATTCCGCCCTCGAGGGTCCCTACGCTACCGGGATCGGCCGAAGACACTCCAGACACAGCGACGCCTCTGAAAGACCCTGGCCCGAGCAGCAACGGGCCCAAGCCCCGCACTCTGCCGGCCCCACGCTCCGTCTCGGCCCTCCGCTCTACAGGAGAAACAGAGGAGAATGCTGGAAGCAGAGACCTCCTCAGCTCATCTCCTGCTATAACACGACATTTGCAGGGAAAAATACAGCAGCATTTGCTGCCCACAGCTCCAGCCTCACCGGGCTGGCCGTCTCCTGCCGTGGTGCAAGAGAAGCAAGTTGCAGAGCGCCAGTTCCAAGTTTGTGCATTTTCTTGCTTCTTCCAAAGAGTAAATTACTTCGATTTGAAAACTACTTGATTAATTTAACATATTTGTACAGTTGCTGTAAACGTCATGAGAACACAGCGTGGCACACGCACAGAGTAACCCTTTTCAGTTAATTACCTGAATATGACTTTGCACGTCCTCAAAGCTAGAAAGAGCTCATCCAAGTTATGGATCAGTACATGAAATCAAACATGAAGTTTTTAAGCCATAAACTCAAGTTTTAGCACAAATATCAAACGTTCAAGTGGATTAATCCAAAAAAGATACGATGAAGAAATTCAGCCCAGAGCAAATTGCATGTTCCCTTAAAGATGACAGTTGAGTGGAAACACAAAGCCCTTCATTCCAGCTGCACCACAGGGAATTCTCACATAAGCTGCCCTTTTCAACCCAAAGAAGTGCTTCTCTGATATGTAAGTGTTAACTTCACACACTACCACTTAAGTTAATGCCCACGTGTACCGTTCTGGTAGAATCATGGCAAAAAAGAAACAACAGCTGGCAGGTTAAAAAAAAAATGCAATTCTATCAAACTTGCCTGAATCTTAGCAGTATTTCCAGAAGGTTGAAAGAACTTATGAATTGCTACAAGCCCTAGACATGCTGCCACACCACACTTTGGAGCCAACCAAAACAAGCAGATGGCTTCACCCTCCTGCAGGCCAAGATGCCACGAAGAGGACTCCAAGGAAACCCCCTCAGTCTGAAAGCATGGGCCAGCATGGAGGGACCGAAAGATTCAAAGCTTTATTATTATTATTATTGTTTGTTTTCTTTTTTAATAAAGTTAACAGTAAAACCAAATTCACAAGCCTTCCCCTCCCCGGGCTGGTTTCCTCTTCACACACAAAAGCACACAAAACAAGAGGTCTCCAACCGAGAAAATGAAACTGCTCTAAGTACAATGAGACATGATGAAGGAAGGAGTCTAAGTATGTCCATATTCAAGGTTAAAATAAGCAGATCAGGTGTGTGGAGATTTTTTTTTTTTTAGCCAAACTGGAAAAAGAAATTTCCTGGCCCAGAAGCTGAAAAAGAAAATGAAAAATATTAGCACTTTCAGAATTCTAATATACTACTATTAAATATCATTCCTTAATATATCGATATCAATTAAGCACTTATTTCAAACAAAATCACTTCGAGAACTAGGTTAAGTGATCCACATACATTTCAAAGCTGACGGAAGGGCACTTCCACCTACCTTCAAAACTGAAGCCGCCCGGCCCACCAAAGAAGGCCTTGAAGATATTATTTGCATCAAAATCTACAGAGGAGGAAAAAGGAAGTTGTGAGCTGAATTTAAACAACCAGATACATTTTTTTTGACAATTTAGACAGTGTTGCTTAACTGAGAGCCCATGAAGCATTTTATAGATGGACAAAAAGCTATAGTCAAATAGTTCGTTTTGTTCTGCAGCTTCAAATGTTCTGTGCAAATTCTCCAATACTTTCAGAAACTAAGTCCAGTCAATTCATAGGATTATCATAAATAGGGGGTAAAAACAACCAAGGTCCTCTGGAGTAGATGTCAGACTCTAAATGCTCTAGTCTTTTTAAAGGCTGCATCGGTAGGACGCTGTGGGAAATGCTCACCTCCCATGTTCAGTCCATCCTCTTCTAGATCCTGTCCGCTGTCGTAGCGAGCCTTCTTCTTGGGATCTGATAGGATGGTAAAGGCCTCTCCAACCTCTTTAAATTTCTTCTCCTCTTCCTTTTGTACTTCTGCGCTTGCTCCACTGTGTCGGTCTGGGAATATAATAGGAAAGCAGCTTTCAGATTCTAGAGCAAACGGAAACCCAACAGATTCCCAGCCACTGTGGGCTTGTGTGAAGAGACAGACAATTCTGAGCAGTATCTGAACCAGCAAAAAAGACAATCAGCTAATTTGGTATTTTAGAAATCTGGGGTCAAAAAGGGCCAAGTACCCAGAAAATCCACTGCCTACTATTCTCGTTTCTGCATGGAGGTGGTAGTGGAGTCAAAGCAATGATAGAGGTTCTAAAAACAGACTCTTTCTGGGTACCTGGGTGATGCATAAGTGCTCTTTTCCTGTAAGCCTTCTTGATCTCATCTTCGGAGGCATTTTTGTCAACTCCAAGGATTTTATAGTAGTCTTTCCGTTTGCTCTTCTTCAGTTCTACCTGTGCATTCTTTAGAAGTTGCTTGTGTTCTGGAAAGCAGCACAACGGCAAAGGAAAGTGGCTTTAGTTTCACTCAGAGTAACCTGCTCTAAAAGAGGCTGACAAATTAACAGTGAGGTGACCTGGGATGAGATATTCAAATATCACAAATACTTCGCTTCATTTAGACAGCTAATTAACACCTGTCATTTAAGATCGGTCCCAAACACAGGTATACATCTTAGTGCTATTAAAGCATTTTTTTTTTAGACATTGAACCATAAGGACTAAGGCTATCACACAAAAGAAGAAGGAAAGAAAAGACAGAACTATTTGTCTCTACTCAGGGAAAGCTTATGTGCACAAAAAGAGGATGCTAACATGCTTACCTTTTGTTTTTTCTGTCTGATAAACCTTTTCATAGTCTCTTACAGCATCTTCATACTGTTCTGTGTCCATATAACTGTGCAAGGAAACAGTGGTTACCAAAGTATATCTCAGAGAAAATAACACAAGGGGATTTAAGTGCAAACTATCTGGACAGACATGACTTAAGGAAAAGACATGAACTGGACTGTAGTCCTGTGATACTAAATACTGTAATAATCAATTTTATTATAATAATCAGGGGAATAATCAGTACTGAGGACTCCTGTCCCCCTGTCAACTAAGAAAGGGGAGCAAATTCAGGGCCTCTTAAGACAGAACCTTTTACTTCAGTTAAGCTTCAAATTTTGTTATCCCTGCTACACCGTTCTGTAGGAATGAGGTTTCTACCCATAAACCTGCTCAGCATGTCCATGATAAAGGTCTACTTACCACTGTGCTCTCCTCAAGTATGCTTTGATATACGTTTCATCCAGTTTTACTGCATTTGTGCAGTCATCTATTGCTTCTTCAAGTTTCCTAAGCTACAATGACAGACAAGTTAAGCAAATCCCAAGCAGAGAATAAATTCTGATAAAAGTACGCTTTTTAGGTAAATAGAAGTCCAGGATTTTTTTTTCCCCAGCCCCCTAAAAACACAAAGTTTTTATTCTCTACAGAGATTATGATCCATGTTGGTTCTACATTGGCAAATGTACCCAGGGTTTTAAAATTAGGTCAGATTATTTCAGACCAAAATAAACCAAAGAAAAGCAGATGACCTACCAAAACAAAACAAAACAAAAAAAAAACCACTCATCAAATTGCACCAGAAAGGAAACGAAAAAGGATGCCTAGCTGCTGATTGGGATGGGGTGGAACTACATTCCTCCCCTCCCTCCCCCTCTGCAGCCCGAGTACTTGACTCCCGAAGAAACAAAACTCAGCTTCTTTGGCTGTTTGGAGCAGTGCAAATTATTGTGCAAGCACAAAAACCCAAAGCGTTGCCAACAGCACTGGAATCACCCAGCTGCTCCACACAGCCAGGGAAGCTTATGCTGTAGTATCTGTAAATTACATGGAATACATGGAATACGTCCCCAAGACAAAAGACCGCCTTTCAGGTGACCATTTCTTACCTTTGAATTAACCGTCCCCCGGTTACAGTAGAGTTTGGCATTTGTTTTTATGTTATTTGGGTCTATTCCTAACGCTTCTGTGTACAGTTCATATGCTAGTTTGTAGTTTCCTTCTTTGAAGGCTTTATTCCCATCTTCTTTTTTTGCTTTAAGTGCTTTGGCATTCTGAAAGTAAAAACACACTGGTAAGACCTTAACTGGGACGTTCAGGGAATGCCCAGCACCTTGTTTTGCTGGGCTGTGCTCTACACTCAGTGAGAGCTCTGTGTCTCTTCTCACTTGCTTTCAGACACCACCACTACAGGCTACCAAAGCTGCAAAGCAGCTGAAATGAGATGCAAGTATCTCAGCTCCTGCAAAGAGAAGGGGCCAGGAACTGCCAACACCAAGTACAGGCACCTCAAGGTTCAAAATGAGAACATAACAGTGAAATAAACTTAGAAGAAAACAAACAGGATGGAAGCTTCATTTTTTGTCCAAGCTTATGCATGTGCAGAGGGGTTGGACTGGATCTTATCTAGGGGTCCCTTCCAACCTTAATGATTCTATGGAAGGAGTGCAGCTTACACGACAGGCGAGACACGCTTTCTCGTGATCCGGGGCCATCCGGAGCGCCTGCACGAAGAACTGCACTGCCTTCTCGATGCAGTCCTCATAGTAAAGGCAGAGGCCACGGACATACAGCGCGTCTGCGTTTGTTGAGTCCATTCGCAGTATGTCGCTGCAACAGACATAGGTATATTTAAAAAAAAAACAGCAACAAATAAATAAGCATCCCTCCACAAAGCCACATGTTTCTTTTTGAGCCCTCAAAGCACTCTTCTTTTGCAGGGCTATTTAGCTATCCTATCAGGTCAACGGTACAGACATGCAAAATATGTAGGTGCTTGCTCAAACAGGACTTGTGGTAGTTAATGGGGCCTAAGTAGAGTTTTCTAGTGAGATAACATGAAGGGGGAAAAACTCGTGCGCTCTCTCTCACCCAAATTTGCATTAAGGACTACTTCTGCTTCATATACCCTCGCCTTGGGACTTTCAAGCTAAGCAAAGCAAAATGCTTTTCACGAGGGGGGATGGGATTACACAGGACTCTACACCAGTTATTCCTCCAGTTCCAGCTCACCTTGCTACGGACTGTGCTTCTGGGTAGCGACCCAGCAAGGCTAAACATTCAGCCTTCAGGATCTTGAACCGGTGACAAGCGGGAGCAAACTCCAAAGCACGATCCATGCAAAACACGACCTGACGTGAGAAAAACACACCGCGGTGAAGGAAGCAAACGGCCAAAGACCGAGTTTGAAGGACTGTACCCCTACCACGCTCGAGAATTCCTATTTCTCTTTGAACAGGAAGATACGTGTACGAACATCTGTTTCCTCTGCAGCTGCAAACACCTGTTTCATCAGAAAATTTGGATGTGTATTTTTTTTCCCCTCCTTGAAGTGTTTTCTTTAATAGGTTCTGCAATACTTGTTGTTTGGTATCAGAAAGGGGACTACACATAGTTTGGAATCACACAGCAGACTCAAAGGGCACCCAGGGAAGGTTCATCCCTTTAACCCTCCTGAAACTGCAGGCCCTAGAGAGAAGCCAGGGAAGACAAATCTGCCTCTCTTTCCTGCATTATCAAGACATGGGAGGGGGTGACAGAAATTCAACACATGGAGACAGTTGGCCAAAGCACAAAAATAAAATAACTCTGTGCAGGGGCTGATCTTGCTCTGCTCTGAGTAATATGGGTAGGGTGATCTAACAGGTCCTTCCATCTCCGATCTGCGGTGGGGCCATCTGCCCGAGAAGAGGGTCATTGTTGCCGCAGGGCCCGTGTGCCCGCCGGGCCGTGACATCACGCGGGCTCTGTGGGCCGCACTGTGCGAGCGCCGGGAGCCCAGGGCCGCGGCCGCGCCGGGGCCACGAGCAGCTCTGCGCAAACAAAGGTCACCTTCATGCAAGGCTCCCCAGGGACGCGCCACTGCGCAAGCCAAGGGACAGATGCAAAGGGCAGAACATGCGACGCGGGCAGGGCCATCGCTACACGCGCAGCCCAGACCGACCACACGTCCCAGCTGCTCCTCGTAAGCAGCAGAGGCAAAGTTGGGATTTACCCTTTCCCAATTTTGGTCTTAGCCTAGAAGAGACCAAAATATGGAACTCTGGACCCAAACTTGGGCCAAAAATGCAACCTCTGAAGTGAAACGGAGGCAGGAGAAGTGCTTGGTGGCTTTCAGATTTCATGCTGCAGGGCAGTGCCAGCTGCATCCTGCCACAGCCCTCAGGAAGAAGAATTTAGAAACAGTAATGGAGTTTGTCCCAAGCAGATCTGCAACCCTCCCCCAATGGCCCTCACTGTATAAGCTTTTTTGAGAGAGAGAGAAAGAGAAAGAGAGAGAGAGAGAGAGGAGGAGAGAAGAAAAAACACTGGTATTGGCATTTGAAGAGCAAAGCATGAACAAATGCTGCTAACACAACCACTAGTCAAGCACCTTAACTCAGGTCCCACTCACTCTGCAAAGCAAAGAATAAGAGGAGATTTGGCCTGCGCCACTCGTCCTCTCCCTCTGCATGTGTCTGGTGCTAGGAGAACATGAGCTCTGCCCTGTTCTCAGCCCTTACAGTTCACAAGAGAGCCCTGCTCCTACAGCAAGAGCACCTTGTGCAGCACCTTGCATGAGGGCACAGCTAATGCCAGGCAGGGTGGAAAAGATCTGCATCTGCTTGATCTGAGTAGATAAAACAGGCCTCAAAAGCAAAGAAAGTTGTTTTACCTTCCTGAAATCTCGTTTCTCAAAATCCACTTCAGCTATTTTTTCATACTCAAGGACAGTACTGGCGTTTTTCAGCTGAAAGACAGGAAAACACAGCTAATGTTGCAGGAGGGCCAGTGATCTACACCACCAGACAGCATTTAAGTTTGCAAGTGTCAAAGCAAAAACTACTGCCAGGCATGGAACTAGGCAGATCACATTGCTGCTTTTTGCAGGACTAAAAGCAGTTTGAAATCAAGCAACCCAGAGACATCATATCATTTTTTTCCATAATGCCGTGGCATACAACTATCACCACTGAGCCTTGCAAAAGACACACCAGCCCAATGCATTTCTTTGGGCAGTGCCACGTATCGAGAACATTTAGGCTGTGAAACCTTCTTACCTCTTGCTGCGCCTGCGTGTTCTTGTGATCCAGTTCTAAGACTCGTTGAAAGCAGCGGCTGGCAGCCATGGCGTTGCCTAGGGACAGATGGCACTTGCCTTCCCGGAGGTGGCCCTGCAAAGACAGGCCGAGGCAATTGCAAGAACAGCACTAGTTGGGACGGGGGGTCAGAGGCAGGGAGGGGAGCTTGCACGTACCCTTACGAAGCTGTCGTCCAGCCTGACGGACTGCTGAGCGTCGGCCAGCGCCTCGCGGAACCTCCCCAGCATCATGAGCGTGGCAGCTCTGTTCCCGTAGTAGCTGGCGTTGTTGGGACAGGTGTCTAGGGCAAACAGAGCGGTGCCCACGTCACGGCAAGGCGGGCAGCTTGCCGGCAGAGGCACCACTGGCATCGAGACCCCAGCCCCTCCGAATCTACAACCCATCTGCCGAGGGGCTTAGGCTGATCGTGATGGCCCAGCAGCTGTTTAGAAGAGCTTAGGAGAACTGAGCATGAACCTCTCATTTCTCACCCCCTGTACCTGGGAATTCAGAGAGCAGCACTTTGTGGGGCTCAGCCTGGCAGTGCTGCCGACCCCGCATTAGAGGGAAATGCTGGACTGGTTTCCCGTTAGCAATATTCTGGCTAGAGCAGACGCCGAAAGACTGCTGCAGTCCCCCCCATCAGCACTAGCTTTCATTATCAATGTGGCAAGATTTTACAAGGTAATTAAAACAGGCAAAAGTTTTGACCCAGCAAGGGCTCTTAGAAATCCTGCTCGTTTATTTTAAATTGACAGGCAGTTTTGCTTTTCAGATATGATACCCATCAGGATTAGCAGAATCACCGACTGTTCTCACCTATGGCTTTCGTGTAGTAGTTGTACGCTTCATTATAGTCTTTCTTGGCATAGTATGCATTTCCTTGTTCCTTGAAGGATTCCGCTTCTCTGCAAGGGAGCACAACACGGGCAGTGAAGATGAGTGCATGGGAAGAGCCCGCAGCGGCCACCGTCAAACACGGGATCCCCAGGAGGCCGTCAGGAAACTCCTCAGGGGCTCCACGACAGGCAGCTGTTCCCAAACACGTCGCTCCTGAGAAACGTGGACCTCGGGGCCGCCTTTCCGACACCGTGACCCTTCGCCAGGGCCGCGAGCAGGGGATTCTGCCAGGATGTGACTTTGCTGATGCCACACGAGCACCGCAGGGAACTAAACCTACCTCCATGCTCCTTCCCTCAACGGGAGGCTCCACCCAGAGCCCGGCAAAACCCAGAGTTACACCCGGCAGTGAGAGCAGGCTCATCCTGGGAGCGCTGCATAGCCCCAGCAGTCACGGAATCACGCGGAATCACAGAATGGTTGAGATTAGAAGGGACCTCTAGGGATCATCCAGTCCAACCCCCTGCTCCAGCAGGGACACCCAGAGAACGGGGCACCCAGTCGCATCCAGGCGGGTTTGGAGACCTCCAGAGAAGGAGACTCCACAGCCTCCCTGGGCAGCCTGTGCCAGGGCTCTGCACCCTCACAGTGAAGAAGTTCCTCCTCACATGGAGATGGAGCTGCCTGGGTTGCAACTTATACCCAGTGCCCTGTCACTGGGCACCACTGAGAAGAGCTTGGGCCCTTTCTCCCTACATTCCCCCTTCACGAATTTATACACATTAATCAGATCCCCTCTCAGTCTTCTCCAGCCATCGGAGCAGAGGGCAAAAGAGAAAAACGCCGCCTGTCTTTCAGAAATAGTCTCACCTACGGAAGAAACGGGGCCAGGAGCAATTTCCTTGCTCAAAAGACAGCTGAGCTGCGGAGCAACAAGGGTGCAAGCCTCAAGCAGGAGCTTGGCACTGCCTTGGCAACAGGTCCAGAAATAGTCCTCGCTCTCCCGAGCGAGTATTTGCAGAGGCAGTTGAGGAGATTTAAAAACATACAACATATGGTTTAGAGCAGCATCCCTTAACTCTCGGGAGCAATCCTCAGGAAAACGAAACCCTTCCCTCCTTTCTTGCATCCCCCTTCACCATTTTATATAAGCAGCCCAAGAGGGACCTGCTCTTGGCATCACGCTCCAGCCATGGTCTTGGTGCTCTACATTTTAAGGGAAGTTTCATCCACAACTTCCCCCTTCACCAGGCAGAACCAGAGGGAGAAAAGACATAAGTGACAACGGGAATAAACATTAACAGGAGGCAGGTTGAGTGTCTTTATGAAGGGCTGTAGCTGCAGCGCAGTTACGGAGCAGGGCTGCGGGGCTCTCTCTGTGGGACATCAACTCGTGACATCTGATTTCATTCTGCCTCGGTGCAAGAGGTCTCTACAACTGTGGAAAATAAAACTGTCAGGAACACAGATCAGCCCTGCCTTTTAGCCAGCTGCCAAATCAGAGGGCAGCTCTTGCAAGAGTCGCAGATATTCAGCATTCGCATCTTGGCCGTACCTAGAAATGAGGCGCAGTTTTCCTAACCCCTCCAGCTAGAAAGTCTTCTAGCCGCACAGCCAAAGCTGCAGAGCGCCCGTCACCACCGAACGCGCCCGCCGCGCGGCTGGCGGGCCGGCGCGCGGGGAAGGCGCTACGCGGCGGCCGCCCCGGCGCGTGCCCCGCTGGAGGCGGCGCCGAGGGCGAGCGGAGGGGAGGCCGGCGCTCAATGAGCGCAATGTTCAGCAAACCCCCCGGGCACAGAACAAAGGCGATTGTGCTGGAACAAGTCACCGTGTTTTTGGCCTCGCTCGGCCTCGCCGTTGGCCGTTCCCCCGCAGCTGCCTCCCGCGCACGCTTGTTTTCCCACAAACAGCCCCGGCTTGGCAGCTGGCAAAACAATAGACACAGGGCGCTGCGAGGGCCGCGGGGGACAGGCCCGAGCGGGTGCCCCCTGCTCGGTGGCCGCGGCCCCGGGCGCTCAGGCTCGCGCCCCCGGGGGCCACCGCAGCACGCGCGGGCACCTCGGTTGGCAACAGGAGGGTAAAGGAAGAGCGGGCGCCCCGAGGGCCCTGTCGCAGCCCTGCGGTTGCCACCAACGGAGGGTTAAGGGGCATCCGGGCAACGCTGCTTGGGGGTATTGCTGTGGAAACACTCCAAACGTGGTGGGAAAGAAAAAAAGTGACTACAATTCGGGAACTGAGGGGCTGTGTAGTTTAACCAGAGCTTTAGTCACTTGTTTCCATAATTATAAGCTGAAAGAAAAATCAATTTTATTCACGTATCTTCTCTCAAAAGGTCTTTTTCTATAACCTAAGGAAAGCGATGAACGGGATTAACGGCAGAACCTCTCCAGGTCCCCACTGCAGCCTGCTCAGCAGACAGAACCACAGAGTGGCTGGGCTTGGAAGGGACCTCTAGAGATCATCTCGTCCAACCTGTCCTGCTCCAGCAGGGACACGCAGAGCATGTGGCACAGGGCGGCATCCGGGGGGGTTTAGAAGACCTCCGGAGAAGGAGCCTCCACAGCCTCCCTGGGCAGCCTGTGCCAGGGCTCTGTCACCCTTGTAATGATGAAGTTCCTCCTCACATGGAGACCAGCCCCGGATCCCTGAGTCTTTCAGCCCTTTCAGCTGCCCCTTAGAGGGGAGCAGTGTCCAGCAGGGGCAGTTAGGGCCATGCACCAGAGCATCCTCCGTGCCACCCACCTGCTGGGGAGGGTTTGGAAATGGATGAAAGGCATTTTCATGGCAACACAAATCCCCCAAAGCACCACAATCTTCATGAGGACACAGCAGACGTGAACACGAAGATTAGTTTTCTACCTTTTGCCCCATTTCCTTATGAGCATTTATTTTAATGCAGACTGATGTATCAAGTTGCAGGAACTTAGCAAACACTATCAGAAAGGAAATACACGTATTTCCGGCGTTCACATGTCTTAAAGCAGAATGAAGAAAAAAAATCAGGTGAAAAAAATTAATAGAGTTGCCTTGAAAGCACAAAGGCAAGGACGGTTGCTGGAAATGCAAGATTTGTGATGCGAGGTGCCAGAACAGAAGCCTCTCTGCCCGGTTGTGTTCCACTGGCATAGAAAGCACACAGAGAAAGCAGCTCTTGTTTACCACGGGCTCCGGCTATTACAAGAAAAAATGCAGATCTCCTGATATCACTGGTAATTGTTTCAAACCAAACAGATGCTGCAGCCTGAATGAGATCATTCTGCATCTTGCACTGATGTAGGCTGCATTCCCCACTTGCTACTTTTGAAACTGAAGAAGAATCACGCTTTGCTAAAAATACAGCGCGAGTTGAATGGATTCCTTTGTTAGGAGAGGCTAGTGTCTTTTTAGGGCCTCTCCACAGTGACTCCAGAGGATAAAGACGACAGTTGCATCAAGACCCTCGGCAAGAAGCCTGCCTTTCACTGCCTGTGTGCATCGGCAGCTCACAAGGAGGGAACTGTTTGGAATATCTCCCTTCCTGCGAGCTACTCTGGTTTTCATAACGTCTGCCAGGACCCCTTGCTTAACATCCCAGGCTCCTGCCACTTTACAGAGCTGCCACAGGACAGGGCAAGGGCAGATGTTGCTGCTGCTCCCCGTCGCAGCCCAGAACCCATCGTGTCGCCAGCGCCCTGGCCCAGCACGTGGGCTGCCCGGTGGGTCAGGGAGGCATCGCGGGGCTCGTGCGCCCCCGAGCCCCGCCGCAGCCCGACCCGTGTCCCGGAGGATGTGCCGGTGCCGGCCCACGTGCCGGAGGAACCGCCCTCTCCCCTGCACCGGGGTCCCATCCCGGCTTCCAGCCTCCCACGCCAGCGCGGAACGAGACCCAGGAAGAAGGAGCTTGCAGCGAACCCGACCTCCTGCCTGGCCAGGAATGCCGGGATCGCTGCAAGCGGCATCTCCTGGGCCTGACTGGGCTGGCACGGACCCTGCTCCAACACTCACCACCCAGGCACAGACACCAGCATCTGTCAGGCCCCAAGGACTGGGTGTACATGACCCAGCAATCTCTTCTGGGCTCATCAGGCATCTGCCCTTCCCGACTCTTCCTATTTCTCGCAGATATTTGGTTCTTTCTTTAATAGGATGTGCTGCTTTCCCCCCCCCTGCAGTATTCTTGCTGAAATTCCACCCAGATCTCAGCTGTCAGATGCAACTCAGCTGTTTGAGTAAAATAAGTTTGGTGATCTCAGTACAGTTTAGAGCAGGCAGACATCTAGAGCTTAAAATTAGCAGTCCTATTTGCCACCGGACATACTATACCCTCCCCTCCTCATTTTTTCAGGGCTCAGAAGAGAAGCCAAATGCTGAATGGGCCACAGAGATTGATCTTCCCTGTCTGCTTCAGAGATCCTTCCCCCAGGTTGGGATTTACACTCTCCAAGAGAGGATTTGGAGCAAGGGGAACGAACATCCCACTGGCAGTGTTTGTGCTTCTGTCTCCAGGACATGGAGGAAGGGCACAGCTGCAAAAACAGGCCCTGAAAATGAAACACCACCCCAGAAATAAAGTGTGCTGCGATTTTCTCTCCCGCACTAGGCAGCATTACGCTGCAGCACGGGCCCCCCGCACGCGGAGCGCAGCGGCCAGCGGTGCAGGACGTTGCTTTGTGCATCAGCACCCCCCGCTGCACAGGCGGTGGCTTTGCCGCCAGCTGCAGCGCCCGCGGCAGCAGCGGGAGCTGCTCACGCCGAGCGTGCCCCCAAACGAGGAGATCCGGAGGCTGCAGGTGCAGAGGGCGGCCTGGCCGGGCCAGGGATTCACCTGAGGGCTGCAAGGGCTGCCTGGGGATGTCAGGAGTCTTGCAAGGGCTGACAATACCATGAGGGTGACAGAGCACTGGAACAGGCTGCCCAGGGAGGTTGTGGAGTCTCCTCTTTGGAGATCTTCCAAACCCACCTGGATGCAGCCCTGTGCCACGTGCTTTAGTGTCCCTGCTGGAGCAGGGGGCTGGACTACATGGTCTCTAGAGGTCCCTTCCAACCCCAACCATTTTGGGATTCTGTGTGATATTAACGGAGGCGGCGCACCAAGGATTCCCACCCTGCTCCATACACACAGCCCCACAACATCCCCAATATCCGAGCACGAGCTCAACTCGGAAAAGACCAAAAGCCACAAGAAGGGAGCAGAGGAGATCAAAGCAAGCAGGCAGCACCACTGCCTGCAGCTGCATGAGAAAAGAGCCCAATGAGTTCTGAACTTTAATTACACAGTTATGTAACGCACCTTGCTAGCAGGGAGCAGGATTAACCTACTTCATAGTAATGACTTAATCATTTCAGGCATGGTAAAATCGTAGCATTCATAAAAAAAAAAAAAACCACAGAAGGGCCTAGAATCTGCTAGAGCCTGATTTTATCACAGAGACCCAAACCAAGGAAGGAACCAGCTGCAGGACATGGTGGGACAACTGCTTCTGCAACACGGTTCACCCGAAGGAGAACGGCTCCCGTTGGGGACCAAGGTTCATGCTACAGGTATTGAGCATTATTTATATCATACACATTGACTGCCTAATTTGGAGCATTCAAATACTCTGCAAATATACGGGAGAGCTAACATCTATTATCATGATATCATAGTGTAATTTCAGATTAGCAAAATGGGCTCTATTTACAGCCTGGGAAATTCAAGTGCCCGTTCAGAAGCACAACAGGAACAGGGGAAGCCTCTCCAGCCTAAGCCACAGGCGAAGCTCAGCCACAAGCCGGGCTCTTACGGTCGGCACAACCCCTGTAATTCTGTCAGCACTCAATAAAAGCAGGCAAGTAATGACATTTATCGTGAGGAGCTCGACTGAGAAGTAACTCCATTTATGCAAGCAAGCAGTAGAAAGATTCCTGCTAATTAGCTACCCCTGACAGCCTTCCAGCAACAACTGCTGAACCCGGGAGCGACCCCGCAGTTAGGTAAGGTCTGAAACACCGTTTTCGACCTGTGCGCTATTTGCTCTGGTGGCAAAATTCGCGTCCATCGTCTCACTGCAGTAATTACCATTTCCTACCTGGCCCACAACTCTTCTGAACTTTACAGCACAAGGAACAGTTTGAAGAGATTATTTCAAAATGACATTTTCCAAACGACTTGAAATACCTTTTTTTAAGGGGCTTGCACATCCTCCAACACTGAAGGATAGGGAGAAAGAGCCAGCCTTAAACACGCACAAACACCATCTAGAGCTGCCAGGAAGATGACAGGCAAATTATCCCTGGCAAAACTGCAGTGATCCCAAGCTCCAGACCAGCAGGGCCAAGGAGAGCCCGCAAAGGAGCCGTTCAGCATCATTCCAGATGCTCCAGTGCAGCGATTCAGAAATCCATCCTGAAATGGATTCAGAAATCCACCCTGAAATGGATTTGCACCTCTGCTTATTTCCACCTCCCTATTAAGCCACAGATCAGCGCCAGGTATCCAGACAGAGGAGGGTAATTCCCACAGGGAAGCACAGAACATGGAAGCCTTTGACCGCAACTTGTAGCAATGATCCACAGAGCCCACATTTCTTCTTGTTGGGCTTTATGGATCCTAGCACAGTTACACCATAAAGACTGCAGCTGAACATCAAATCCTGAGCGCGTTCCCGTGCCCGTCCATTAGCACTCGGTGCCTACGGAGCCCTTCTGTGACTCAAGATGCTGTACGAACATCACAAACATTACACAGCTAATTAAGCCTCCAACCACTCTCCCCAGGACAGTATCTAATTTACACTAGACCGACTAAGCCACAGAAGTTAAGCAATTTGCTTAAGCCAGGACAGGCCAAAGCAGAGAACAGGTTAACGCCCCAGATGTTCTTGACCTCAGGAAAATCCACCTCAGCTGGCAGGCACGAGTGTTTAAATTCCACGCTTTCTAAGCAACCAAAAAGAATAACTGCAAGTAAAATAATCCTTCCTGGAATAAAATACTTCCCACACGGAACAAGTTTCCGTCAGATGGCACCAACACTTCTAGCGAGGTCACTAATGTCACCAACACAATCCGAACATTGTGAGGGTCCCTACGCGAGCACGGCGGAACTGGAAGTCAACGGGCAGGAACTGCGGTCCTGGCCGTATCACACCAGGAAGAGCAGCCCATCGAGGCCGCCTCTGGCCTTCCCGGTCGAGGCTTCCCCTCGAGGGCAGCGCCGGGACCAAATCCTGCCCGAGATCTCTTCTGTGTCTGCGCCCGCTCGGCCTTTCCTCTGCACTTGTTATTCACGACTGATTTCCAGCGCCCGTCACTTCTGCAACAGAATTTGGGAAGGAGGAACAAGGCTGATGGTAGAGGACACTATAACAACACGACGGCGCCCTTGGCGTGAGGTTGACATTCGGGAACTTTTAGCATTTCAAACACACCACTAAAACAGCCAGGGGAAGGAGCGATTTACACAGGAACGCGGCTTTCCCAGCCTCACAGGCTAGGCAATTTGTCCGTCCCTTGCGCTTCTTCAGAGGCACCTAATTTAGCTGCCTCCCTCGCCTGACATCACCGGGAAGGCAGCACCTTCCCCGCGCCGCTCCCGCAGCCTCCAGACTCAGCACCCGACAAGCAACACGAGCCACCCCGGGCCACCAATTTTACTTTGAAAAGAGCCGTGCTCAGAGGCCACATCCTGCTCCGTTTTCTCCTCATACTTCCACCATCGGAATAATTCTCTGGAGCACTCGCCCTGCCCCTGCCAGAAATAGTTCTCTCATCCCCAGTTCCCCCAGGGATAACACGCTGCTGGTTTTCCGTGCTGCGGAACGAGCAGAGCTGCCCAGACACTGAACTTCCCCATTTCATTCCCTGCAGAGCCTGCAGCACGTGGGAACAGGAGCACTCGCTCCCAGAGAGAAAATCCATAGCTGGGAGTGGGAATCCTTACAGGGATGCAGTAGTGACCTGGAGAGGCCGTTTTAACCGTAAGCACGAGCGTTTTTGGAAGGGCTCTGCCCCTCCACCCCTGCAGCCGCTGCTTCCTCATGTCATGGGGCCGGCAAGGCGGAGCAGAGCTGGCTCCAAAGGCCACAGCAAGAATTCCAGCGGTAACTGCTGGCGGATGAAGCAGCCGGGCACATGGTGTGCCCAGCAAGCGGGTGCAGGAGAAGTGGGGAGAGCCGGGAGCTGCGTGGGCCTCCCCTTCCGCGGGGGTCCCGCGCTCGCCTCCCGGGCACGCGCAGAGCTTCCCTCAGGACCTGCTGGCGCGGCTGCCAGGCAGGAGCGCCGAGCTCTGCGCTGCGGGGACGTCAAGGCCTCGTGGGCTGCGGGCAGCTCTGCCCCCCGTCACACACGCACACACACACACGCACAGACACCCCCTTGCTCCCGGGCGGCGGCTGCCCCGCGGAGGCCCTCAGGAGCAGGGCGGCAGGA